>CAJDSM010000208.1:0-30093 GCA_903981925.1 Ostrea lurida
TTATGGCCGACGCGTGAATAGAGTCTATTGCGCTGAAAATTTGCCTGTTTTTGAAATATGTTTTTCAAGCGTCACTTAGACGTTGTCTAGACGTCGGGTGATCAACTAATTTGAAATGCTCTTTAAAAGATGAATACTTTATTTTACACGTATAAAAAGGTTTGATAAACATCAATTAAGAACAGAAAATCATTATTCTACAGACACTTCCCAAACTTATTCAAATCGTTAGATTCCACGTCAGTGCGAACGTTAAATTCAACGTCGAAAAAGAATAGTTGTACGTATGAAAAATAGGTTGTTCGAAGAATCCGCCCCGTAAATCACAAATATCAAACTTGAGATAACGAACGTTTGATACACGCTGCTGCGCTTGCTGAGATGTGGTTTTTATGAGAGTTTTATGTGCTTACGGTTTTCTCCGTATACATCATTCAGATCATAAAAAAACATTTTTAGACAAACAATAACAAACTACATGTATGATATGGGGGAATACTGTTAGTTAGCTTTTAAGATATTTCCTCCTCCTGGAATCATGGTTTATTTCAATCTTTACCATGTTCTTCTAGGTTTAGTAAAAGTAAACTGTTTATTTGAATTTAGGAATAAAAAATAAATAAATACATGTGGCATGGTGAGCGATATGCTAATTTTAAAAAATACCATTTCCATATATTTGCAGCCAGGTTGTGTTTCAGCGTGATTGCCCAATTTCTTCCACTCACAGCATACCCGACAGTTGAACAACTCATTGTTCATTTTACATAGCTCTATTCCGATACAACACTGATCATCACGACAAAAGTTGAAACACTTATGCATTGTATTTTCGAGAGACGTTCCATTTGCCGTAAAAATAGTCTGATGGCCGTCAGCAGAAAGCTTGCCGTGAAACTTTAAGTGTAATTCCATGTGATAATGACTTTGTTGACTTATAGCTTGTGGAACTGCGAAGACAAGACAGACACATCTTATTAGCATAGCCGTATCAGGCATGCCCTCGGTGTGCATCAGCTAATGATAGAATGAAGATTTGTCAACATCAGTGTCTTTCCAGGAAATTTACGAGTTATTCAGCTGCATTTAGCATCATATTCAGAATACAATAACTTCCGTGTATCCTAATTGGTATTATCAGTAATAAATAATCAATTTTAGAACAAAATAAAAGATAAAGTTAGTTCATAAAGAAACTCAAACTTTGCTATCTCCAATATTGATCAAAAATTAAATGGGAGTAATATTTTGCAACTGCTATTTTCTATTTGTCCTCTAGAACTCTCATGCTTTATTAATTTGAAATGCATTTGTAGCCATGGTTTTCCTTTTGACACATTCTAAGCAAGCATGGACATCCATTAATATAAGAATGTCACTCTTCATCTACTTTTATCATGCGTCAAAAATCAAATAACCACGTCATATCTGCACACTTTCCTTTGTTTCATCTAAAGTTCTGAGAATTATGAGTATATTATTTAAGAAAGCCAAAAATAGTGCGCATATGCATCTTGCATCACAATAATATAGACTGAACTCTATGATTATAGATATTGCCCTATACCGGATCACTGAAGCACCATACGGTATAGATGATAATCGTTTTCTATCATGCTGTCAGTTCGTTCAACTTCAATTTTGTAGGAATGCAAAAGATGTAGTCAACATGAGCAACATTCTTTGACATTATTATATAAAGGTTTAACATTGTACGTAAATTATTGGGCATATAGGTATATACTCTGCATTTCCTGCAAATATACTTTGTCTGCTGCATTAAAACATATAATTGGAAACTTTACAATGTCTAAAGTTTAATCTTCCACGGTACAAATTTTGATGCACCAGATACGCAATAACATGGAAATAAAACAAAATTGTAGAACTGCAAAATGGAGTGCCAAAGACTTGAGCCAAATGCGTCAAAGGATAAGAGATATGTCTGAGGGAGATAATCCTTATTTTTGAAGTAAATTTTTAATTCCTACTACTACGCAATTAAATACATAAATCCGTGTTTTCAAAAAAAAGCCCCCCAGAAAAAGGGAAAAAAGGTCAAGACTACTGAGCTACTGCTTAGAGGCCCTCCGGGGACTAACGGTTGACCAGCAGAAAGCCTCGACCAATGGTCATATGTTAATCTTAAAACGGTATCACTATTAAAGTTTTGATGCACCAGATGCGCATCCTGTGACAAATTATGGTATCTTTCATGATCCTACAATACCGGATATCTTTGGAATCAAAACATGTAAACTAAAAGACTGTGTAGTAGCTGGAAAACGGAATGCCTAAAGGTCTGGGCCAAATTAAAAGTCGAGGATCACAGGGACTACGAAAATTTCTGGTGGTTGGTGAAACAAGATACATAGTGTGTTAGAAACTACCTGGTCGATCTACATAAGTCGTTTCTAATAATAAATGGCGAAAGTAAACCAAAGTATAAATGTAATCATAGTCCAAGAAAACACATACAAAATCAGTGTAGTGGCAACACCGGACCTTCGACGAAACGAAAGGCAGATCAGGTTGCCATGGAGGAGTAAGCATCCTCTGCTGACCGGGTCACACCGCCGTGAGCGTTAGTCCTCGAAATAAAGCAAACGGGATTTACCGTAGTCAATATTAGTAGGAAAATGACAGGTCTAACAATGGGTATGAAAACAAAGTCAGTGCAACATTATGACTTAGGTGTGGATACTTGAGTAAATCGCAAAACAAGGTCATTATAGCGACTCGTGAATTTGCCGAAATGATGACTGTTAAACGAGATGATCGTTGATAAACCTGCAACATCACTGTTTGGTTGTAGGGTTGGCCCTCGCTTTAAAAAAAATCATCATACGCATGGCTATGCCTTGCTAACTTCGAAATCACTGAGAGACATACTCAGACATCAAAGCAGGTGATAAGTGGTACATCTATAACACAAGAAAAGAAAAAGTTAAAGGAAAGGAAAGTAGATATTAAAGAGCATGTGCTTGGGTTTTTTTGTACATAAATAGTTTATGTCTTTGAGGACCGATGTTTTCCATTATCTGTTGGTAATGGGCTAATGGGACTAAATGACAAAACTATTACTGGTTATAACATGAAAAATCAAAATTGGCCGTGTCCTCAATCCTTCACATAAGTAGATCGTAGATGTTATGTCTAAATATTTGTTTTCATATTTGGATTGTTTAGTTATATCTAACACGTAGTTCGTTATTTTCAAGAAAATCTTTATCTGAAATACGTAAGAGATGTGTGTTTCTGTTATTCGTAGTCCATCTGTCCCTCGAGTAAAATAGTTCCACCCAGTACTGTTATCATTGTACTCGCACTTTGTTGTCAAAATACAGGACAATTCATAATGAGGACACGGGATGCAAGTTTCCGCTCGGTGGTAAATTAAAAAATGATTACTATCAAAACGCCCTGGTCATTTTAAAGAACATCAAGCCCGGGAAGGTCGGAGTCACAGCGTTAACTGTCATGATGCCGATGCGTTCTGAAGTGTCGTGGAGATCACAGCCATCCTGTATGTGCATATTTTAATGTGGCAGGAGAAGACTTATATTGAAACTAAAATAAATACACATGATTTTTAAAATTCATTTTCTGCATTTACGAGGGTGTTGTCCGGTAAAGTTCGCTGACAAGCAAAGGGAACAACCAGGACAGCCTAGAAAAAGTGCGTTAATATGAATATTATTATTAGCTTATTTATAATCCTTTATTATAGTGAATTTAAAATGAAATAATTTTGTCCGATTTTATATGTATATTACAACTATGACTTCGTTATTAGACACTTTGGATGTGACCCGGAGCACGGCAACATTTTTATGAAAGAACGGTTGTTTAGTCGTAAATTAAAGCACAAGGCTTTTGTAACATTATAGACATGGTTGCTTCTTTAGCGAAAAATGGAAAAGGATAATAATTCTTTTATCTAGTGATCAGCCATTCAAGAATTAATTTTGTTTAAACTCCCTGTCCGATTCTTACACACAGGTACTCTGAAGTTGATATTAAAGCAATGCTCGGAGTTCCTGATTACATAATCTTTGTAGTTTTCCGGCAATCAGGTCTTCCAACGTCCTGTTGGAATTCCAATGGGCACTCAGTTGTGCTCCTCTAATTTAGCTTGCCTATTTTTATATTTCTGTATGGGCGCAGAATTTTTTCCCCCGATTTTCAAAAACGCCCCCACAAAAGATAATGGAATGATGAACCATGATGTTTTTTCCGTTTGAATTTTAACTATATACATAATTTATTGATATCAAAATTTTGAATAAATCTCTATTTTGAAACGAATTATATCCGTCGTCGTTAAATGAGGAATTTCTAAAAGAGTGTATAATTCAACGAAAAGCCTAAATTCTGATAAATACAGCAGTCCTAACACCTTCAGCTGCTCAGTTACACTGTCTATAAAACAATTGATTTTTGTAGTGTTTGAGTTATGGACAAACCTTCCACATACAAGAGAAGCTGCATCACAATGACAGGTTACAGGTCTTCAACAATGTAACTGAGTCTCCTCCAACATCCCTATTTTACTCAAGCTACAAAAATCTGACCCCGGGACCCCACAAAATTAAGTGATTTTACAAATGATTTCTGGATATCATATTTTGCTGTCGCTATTACATTGGTCTATTAACATACTGTAAAACAAGATTATTTAGCGCACAATTTATTTTAGCGCACAATCTATTTTAGCACCTTTAGCGCAGACATACGATTGTGCTAAACTAAGTTGTGAGCTAGGAAAAGGTTTTCATTGACATTAAATTATTGACCAGGTGGTATCATTGCACTGAATAAGTTTGCGCCAAAAGGTTTTCACTGCTGACTGCGCTAAAATACGTTTGCGTGTATATCATATAATAATATAAAGAAGAACTAGCTCAAGAAGTTTTCATACATTCGTATATAATACAATACGTTCCAATCAAATCAATGTATCTTTATTTACACTGATTATAAAGTCAAGGGAAGAGAGTATGTGCACAATGTTTTATATAATAAATGATGTTATTATGCTTTATCAGAAAGATAAATTATACACTGACAGAAAAACAATTCCTAAGTACTATAGTGTGTTTACATCTCAAAATATGTGACTGCTCCAATTTCTCAAGTTCCCATTTTTAATCCAAGATGTGACTTACATGAATAATTCCTATAGTTGTGCTATATACAGGGTTCATCATTCACACTCGTCACCTCGTCATTTCAACCCTGATGTGAATCTATAGTTGTGCTATATACAGGGTTCCACATTCACACTCGTCACCTCGTCATTTCCACCCTGATGTGAATTTTGACGACTTGTTTGTTATACATAGCTCACCCAAATGACAACCTCATGGTGACGTGTTTGGATTGTCAGAATAATTTCTATTTATTCAAAATGAAGATACAAATCATGAAATAAATGTGAAGAAAATGAGAGAGAGTACAATTCCATTTTGAAACCTGGAACAAAGATGTGTTTGTCGAAACACGAATGCCCCCGTTTCCATGCAGTGGAAGGGGCTTGATCAGAAGGATTATCCCATGTGAAATAGAAAGGTCTATCCCTTACCATTCAAAAGTTATGAACAATGTTAAAAAGTTTTTAACAATGTAGGTCAAAGTTCAAAGTGTACTAAGGGTCAACATTTATTGGTCGAAGAGATAAAGGGGCTTGTCATATATGGAAATACACATGTGAAATAATGAAAGCCCTATCTCAATATGCCATTCAAAAGTTCAATGGGTCAAGAATTGGTTTTTTAGATTTTTTTGCAAAAAGTAGGTCAAAGTTCAATATCAAAGATCAGTATGTCAAAATTATTGGTAAACCTTCCACGGAAAGATTTTATCATAAACAAATATACACCTGAAAGTAGCAAAAGCCCTAGTCCTTACCAATTCAAAAAGTTATAGCTAAGGTTAAAGTTTTTGAAAAGTAGTCAAACTTCAAGGTCAAGGTCAGGAGGTCAAAAAATTTTGAGTAACACAGAAAGGTCTTGTCAATAAGGAATCATACATGTGGGAAATTCAAAGCCTAGTACTTACCATTCAAAAAGTTAAGCCAAGGGTTAAAGGTTTCAGACAGAAGGTGGACAAGAATATTAATATACAGTGACAGAATGACAGACAGGAACCAAAAACATATGCCCCCCGATCTTCTGATCACGGGGGCATAAAAGATGCCATAGATTTAGAAATAATTACCATTTGAAGATTTTTTTTTGTTTTCATAGTTTTTGGTTAGGGCAACCTTGAAATTCCGTCCGGCTGCAACCTGAAATCAGTATTCAGTACTTAATGGTTGCCCGAATGGCGAGTCCAAATTCTGTCGAATGTCGAACCCTGTATATATATAGTTTAAAGATGTTTCTGAAATTTTCTATACAACAATTTTAAACGATTAAAAATACTTGATAGAATGCAAGTGCATTATAGGTGTCACGAAAAATCATTTACCAAACAACAGTACCTTTCCCGGGTTCATGGTTTTTGGGAAAAAAGATATGAACTCGCGAAAGCGGATTATATTTAGCGTAAACTGCACCAAGTTAGATTATATTGTATAACCTAGGACAAAATTAGCTTCATTCCTTATAATTTAATTTAAAAAACTGTATTTAACGTTGTGTGATGAGCAAACTTGCGAGATAATTAAGGATTTTGAATGAGGCGGACGAATTTTGCCGTAGCAACAAACTTGAAAGTAGAAACAATAACGTCAAATGCATTGTGACGTGATTCTAGGGCGTCCCTTGTTTTTATATAAAAGAAGGCAACATTATATATATATATATTTTTTTTTTTTTCTGTTTATGACAAGTCCCTGTGTTGTAGTATAGATACTTATATTGGCTGTGTAACTCAACAGATTCGTACGATATCATGAGCAATAACTTACATCAAGTCTTCAATTTCATCAATCTGATGGCATGACAGATGTCTGGATTTAAAGTTGTTCGTTGGAGTTTCAAGAATTGACGATGTAGTCTTAATGTTGTTAGGCATAAAAAGCAAATGAAAATGACAGAAAAAACAATATTGGATTCTATGTTATTCGTATTCCGAACCCGAGAGAAAATTCTGCATAGCATCACCGGTTAAAACGCCACATTCGGGGTGGCGGTCATGTGCGACATGGGGTGGTGCTTCCGAAGCGAGGAAAAGACCAATAAGATGAGTATGTGTTGGTTCAGGAAATTATATTTTACGGAAGAGAGCAGGTGCGCTTAGTCTACCATTACTGAGCTTGATGTTGAATGATATCCGAAGGACAACTCAATTTTGAATTGTCACAATATAAACAATCTATATTTTCACAAGTTATTCAAAGGAGCATGACTCGCAATTAGGAGTTTTTGCAAGGTTTTAGCTTAAGAGGGTAGTAGGGGGACGGGAAAAGGCGTGAACCAATCCTGAGAGGCAACGGGGTTTGAAAAGCCCACATGTGTCGATGAATCATGGTGGGGACATGGGATAAAGCCTCTGCTGTTATAGAGAAAATCCCCCTCATTGGGTTCTCCCTCCTGGAAATCCCCTTCATGACTGGTCATTTCTATGGATCAGTCTATAGTTTACCAGATTTTTATTATTATTATTATTATTATTATAAATTACTTTGAGATATTTTTATATCTATCATGTGCAAACCGTTTGATGTAATAAATATTTTTGCAAAAAACATATGACATCACATGAGGATGGATTGATCAACCTTAAAGAGAATTTAGGATAATGGAGGATTCATGGAGGTATTTACGGCTTATATTGAAAATTCAAATTAATGTTGTTTTCTATTCACCATATGATTAACCGTCTATCAATTTCACAAAACTTAAGATTTTAATGAATTATTTCCATGGAGCGCCAAATTAACATAAACTCAAATAATTGAAGATATCTTTAATTATTTATATAATTCTGAATTATTGCGCGCATTAAATGATTTACTTAATTATTCTGCTGGATTGAATATATTTCATTATTATAATGTATATATACGACAAAAGGATTAGACACACTATCTTGAAAACTTAGAACGCCCTCCCCCTTGCTACAAAAGATGACACAAAGTATTATTTTAAAATTTGAACTGAAGCGCGCTATAATTGATCAATTATTGCTCTCTTCAATGAAATAAAGCGCACTTTAAGGATGTTGTAGGCTGAGCTTTGAGAAACAACCTGCGCAGGACGCTATCACTAAGTATTTACTGGTTCAATACTGACCCCATCAGTGCAAACATAATACACATTTACAATGGAACCCTGTCCAGTTGAAAATTTTTGTGTCAATTCAGATTTTGAAAGGGTTTGGTAGGGACTATATTTTGTGGCGGAAGGAGTGATTAATCAAAAAGCATGATTTTACAGTTTCTATATCCCCCAATATGTCTTCTATTTTCATACCCTATTCGTATATTACAGTTTTAAAATTAATGATACAAGTAGATGAGACTTGGAACTAGTTCAATATTGTTATTTATTAATTTTGTTGAGGTATTTTTTCAAACAGATTACATATTCTTTAAAAAGTCCAATTCAATTTACTCGAAATTCTGTGCAAAAAATCAGTATTTTGACCAATATTTTAAAAATTTGACCGAAATCCTCTACTTTTTAAAGTGTCATTTTAAATTTTGAGACAAGACTCTGAATATTACGTGAATTTTAAAAAAATTGACATCACTCCTAAAATGTGTTTTTTAACTCTGAAATTTCGATATCATGCGTTTTTCTGTATATCAAGTGCAAAAAGGTCATTATTTATTTCCATTACAAGTATTAAATGTTTTTTTTTATATCTGTATTGTAAGAAGACATTATTATGTATCTATTTCATGTAATGATTGTTTTGTATTCCTTATGTTTTGTTTACATCAACAGACGAACTGAGTTAAATGAATAAATCTTGAGTAAATTTTAAGTGCAAAAGGTCATGTTTAAAACATGTAGCTCGAAAACAAGCATGAAAACCCAAATTTTTCTTTTTAATTTCCTGATTCTCTTTCAATGTAGAATGTCAAAAATACACTTCCCAAAAAATTGACATCACTTTAAAACTCACCCTAGAACCTCTTTAATTGAATTATTACGTGCAATAATTCAATCACGTGCAATAATTCAATCATTGCTCTTTTCAATTCAAATAATGATATCATCAATTGAATTAATGCGCGCGATGGTTCCATCACTGCCCTTTTTAATTGAATTAATGATATTAATTATAATTATAATTCCTTATATACATGCGTAGTAAATAATTAAAGGTATCTTCAATTGAATTTTAAAAAGAGACCATTAATTAAATCATTTATACCGAGCATTAAATTAAATTTTGCGTGCAATAATTCCACCATATTTTAAATGCTCGCATTAATTGAATTAAAGATATTATAGTGTGCGCATTAGATTAATTATCGCTCTCATTATTTAAATTTTAAAATGCGTGCATTAATTCAATCGTTGCTCTCTTCAACTAAATAATTTGCATTCATTCAATTGATGAAAGCAAGCATTGATTTAATGCACGCATTAATTCAATTGGAGAGTAATGATTGAATTGATGATATCGTTAAATTAATTAAAGATATCTTCGATTAGTGAAGTTTTTATTAACTTGGCGCTCCATAATATGGAATAAATATACAAATAATTGAGGGTACATGTATTTTTAATTATTTTAAGATATCATTAAATCAATTATTGCGCACAATAATTGAATTTAAGATCTCTTTTAAAAATGATTACAGATATATATTCAATTCTGAAATATAGTGCTACACACATATGCGTGTGTGAGGGGCGTGCGCGCGTGTGTGTGTTTCTCACATGCATTCGACGGTTTTAAAATTTGCACGCACGTACGCACGCACGCACACACACACACCACACACACACACACACACACACACACAACAACACACACACAACACACACACACACACACACACACACACACACAACACACACACACACACACCACACAACCACACACACACACACACACGAAACAATACACCAAATAATCACTGTATCTTCGACACTACGGAATTATCTGCTTTCTGTGCACCTAGCGCTTTAGCATCCTCAGTTCACGGAGAGTCTAAAAATTCCATTCAGAAGTTGAGTAATTAACCTTTGGTGGTGCCATTCATTCAAACGTTTCTTGATATGCAGACATACATATGTAGCTTCATGGAACGAAGAGCATAAATTATTCTGAGAACCTTAGAAGTGCCACAGATCAAATGAAAACATATCTTTTGGTATACGAATTTACTGATGTGATCATTGATATGAATCTACAGAATGATTTATTCCATCCTTGTGGCACAGACATGAAGAACTCCGAAATCTCATCCTCATCTTCCGAGGAATTATGTAATTCACAAAAGATCTATGTCAATAGCCGCTTTTTACGCAGATAAGATGCTTAGTTTTTCATATCAAAGTTATTGATATTTAAATTTTGGTTAAATTCCAGTGATATGTGACTGATTGTCGGTGGATTTGATCGGTAGGTATATATATCCGCAGCGAGGTCATCAATTATTTCCAAGAGCATGTAACTGCCAGACGGAATCAGGATACATTTCACCTGGCGAACGCCTTTGGGTTGATATGGGATTGTTTAGAAAATTCCGCCAATACTTTAGATTTTCTGTATGTATTCGACAGAGCGACATACCAAAGGGTTACGTACGATAGAAAATTTATCAAAATATCCTCAGTAGATACATGAATAGAATGTACCGGGTTAAATTAGCATTTGGTTTATATCTTGGAATGGAAAGAATCAGACTTTTTTTTTTTTTTTTTTTGAAAATGTAACAACAAAACACTTAGAAAAAAAAAATACGTAGCAAACAACAAATAAAAATATCATAACAACAACAACAACCTAAAAATAGATAAATAAAATATTTTTAACACACACAAATAAAACAACCCCCCACCCCCCATAATAGATATATCAACTACCCCCCCCCCTTTTTTTTTTATTTATTAGACACTCTATAGAATAAACTAGACTCCTCCAAGATTGTGGTGCAAACTGATTGTAAACTTATAATGAATATGATAGTAAAATGATAAATTAATATAGCACGTAGCTGAGGGTAACATTGAAACTTTTCACCCCGAGAAAAGCACATTGTTAATCGAGGCATCCCTACAGAGACTTGCTTGATCACAAGTAGACAGGGGGTTATTATTATCATAGGGGGAAAGTACAATTCGTTATCATTGTATGACACAGTGGCATGAAATACTGTAAATGCGTATCATACGGTAGTAAAAGATCAAATTCTCAGAAAGTCATCTCTTGGAAAAACAATTTCTGTACAAATTTCTTGAAGACAAATTAACTTTAACTACAGCTGGTAACGTGCTCCAGTCTTTGATGCCATCATGATAAAACAACCAATAATTGGCAAGACTAATAAGGATAAAACAAAATCGATATCACAGGTAGATTTGCAGGTGTACTAGATTGCAGGGTAAAATTTCATCCGAAAGTGTGCATTGTCACGACAAATACTGAAACATGAAGTAGCTGTCTTAATTTCCGGACTCTTTTCTTGACATTCAGCAACCCAAAAGAAGCAAGCACACTACAGCTAGGTTTTGTGTCGATGAAATAAAAAGGCTAACAAATTATGTGTGCTATTCCATAAAATGTGGACACTAAATTTTATAAGCCAATAAACTTCATGCTGAGATTAGTTTAAACATAGTTCAAACTGTCAATAAAGTATCTGAGTCCATTCTCGGTTTGTGGACAAGAAAATGCATATGATATTCTTATACGTGACTAGGTGAACAATAGTGCAATGTTTAAATACGAGTATGAAGTAATATTAAGAAGCAAAATACCAAGAGGTCCTCATGGAGAAAGTTTGGAAACGGTATTTTAGTACCATTAAAGTTAAATTCTTGGTTCCAATTGATTTTCAAGGTAACATGTGAAATGTCAAGATCTCTGGAATAATATATAATAATAATAATAAAAAAAATTAAATTAAATTTTAGACAATTTATGACCAATTTTCTTTGTCAAACATAAGACTTCATACTACATGCAAACAGGCCTTATTTCCAATTGGTTTTCGGGGTATCTCTAACCTTTTTTCGTTATTGTGTAAGGCCACACCAACTTGTGAAATAGTTTTCCGGATTTTCAAACCAAAAAAAAAAAAAAAAATGAGGCGAGAGGGCGAGATTATTTTATAAATACTATTTTTCATTTTAGAGATAAAATTTACGAGGCGAGCGAATACAAGAAATATAAATATTTTTAATTTAATTATGTGTCATTTCAAAAAGCGAGCGCTTACAAACAAAGATCTAAACTCAACAGACATCATTTGTTTACCACATGAACTTAATATTTTTCAATTTATGTTTGAAGTATCTTACATAGAAAGATAGGAATCCGTCATTTTCAGCGTCGTGAATCAAGGTTTTTTGTGTGCTTGTCATGAAATGTCGAAAAAAAAATTACTTGGATATTTTGGACATACGAGCGAACATTATTTTTTGATAATATTATTATTTGGATTTGTTACAAAATAGAAGCGAGCGAATCCGTAGAACAGAGGACGAATTGGCATGGCCTAATTTGTATTCGATTTTAAATACACTTGCAATGATTTTATCACAGACAACATTTTTGATACTTACTAGTTCAAGGTTAAACTTAAAGGCCTTGGTTACTGGGATAACTATTCCACATATACTGATTTCAATAACTCTTGCATAAATATGCCATGTACTTTACACAGGAATATCTTGCTTCGCGGAATCCTCGTTCAATATTTCAATGAATATAGGTTTATACGATTGTTCACCAGAGCTCAAACTATCCTACTCAAAATCCGTACTACAGCCATATAAATTGTTGAAGAATGAATTTTTTGTAAACCAATCTAATTTTACTTTATAATTTTACAAATTGGAATTAAGATGGATTACAGTGACGTATGTTCACGTGCTACTCTTAAAATCGATAGTCAACTTATAGTCCAGTGTTAGTAAATGTATCATCTCCAACATTATTTGAAATTTGACATAAATGTCACAAAAGTGAGAATAGGAATTAAAGGCGCCACGGGAAATGTCAATACTGTAATAAAGGTTTTCGTTGAATAAAGATGATTGAACATCAGACATTTCACTGAGACACTGAGTTTAGGATGTTCCAGTATACAGGTGATGTTCGTCTGCAATAGGAGTATCATAACATCCTCGCTATCCTTCTTAACAACTTCTGGTTATCATATATACCAGAGGCCAGATGGAAAGCTGTGGCAAACTTTTTGTTTTTTAAATTTTGAGGAAATTTTTTTTAGGTATGGAAGAGGACACACAGTTTGGAGAATAAAGATCTGTATTTCTTAAAATTTGTAATTCATCGTGTGATTGTTTATTCATCCCCGTTTTCTTGGAATTTTGCATAACATGATATTCTTTTATTGTTCACATTTTTGGTGAGAATATTGAATTTGCTCAGTAAATTACGGAAGCCCATTGAGGCCAGTACAAAGAGGGATATTTTTTTTTATTGCGTTTAAACGAAATTATTTGCGTTTAGCGAAAGTTTTGCGTTTAAACGGCAAAATTGTTTGCGTTTAAACGCAAAACTTTGCGATTAACGCAATATTTATTGGATTAAACGCAAAAGATTGCCTTTAAACGCAAAGATTATTGCGTTTAAACGCAAAAGATTGCGTTTTTAACGCGAAGTTTTTGCGTTTAAACGCAATGATATTATTGCGTTTTAACGCAAAATCATTTATATTGCGTTTAAACGCAAAAAATTTGCGTTTAAAACGCAAAAGTTATTGCGTTTAACGCAAAAGATTGCGATTAAACGGCAATATTATTGCGTTTAAACGCAAAAGATTAACAAGATATTGTGCTAGTATCTCTAGCAAGCGAGCTTTTTTCTCAAAGTAGGAACACCACAACCCTATTTGTACTATATGATTTATCAGATCTGACTCTCCACACCTTACAAATCATGTGATGTATTCGGAATATCTTGTGACAGATGCGAAGTCAAATGGAGTCAGACCAAATAAAGGCATGCTCTTATAGCGTCCGTTTGACAAGTTAGATAGTTTCAACCATTTTTATGGTAGTCTAAAAAGGGCACAAATATAACACGTTGGTTCTTTTGCAGTAATTTTGATTGATAATTAAGATTGATTTCATATTTTATGGGTATTAAGTTGTTATATACAATTTGAGGAATTTCATTTACGTGTTGCTTGTTTCAAGGATACCCCAGGAAGAAATAAGAGTTGAATTTAACAACCTCTATGTCGTCTACAATATTGAAATGGTAGGCAGCCGCTAACAAAAGGGCACATACAACAAGTTGTAAATGTGCCCTAGGCCTCCATAATGTTGAATTGTACCAAGCAAAATAAAAACAAAACAAATAGAGGGAACTACTAAAGAAGTACACGTTCGACAAGTCCTATACCAGGTAGTGCAAATGTAACGAAATCACAACTGAAATCAGCTCTTACAAATTATATATAGGGCTGAAGACGAATTCGTTGCCAACACACTATTTCTTTATAAATCAATTCAAGTTCAAAAATAGAATAAATCAGTTTGTGTCCATTCTAACATCCAACAGTTTGAGATAACAATAATTCGTATATAAAGGTATTACGATTAAACGCAAAATATTATTGCGTTTAAACGCAATAATTATTGCGTTTAAACGCAATACGCAATAATTCTTGCGTTTAAACGCAATATATTTTTGCGTTTAAACGCAATAGTTATTGCGCTTAAACGCAATATACTTTTGCGTTTAAACGCAATAATTATTGCGTTTAATCGCAATATACTTTTGCGTTTAAACGCAATCTTTTGCGTTTAAACGCAATAATCTTTGCGTTTAATCGCAATCTTTAGCGTTTAAACGCAATGATTAGTGCGTTTAAACGCAATAAAAAAAATATCTTTCTATCAACTGGCCTCAATGGGCTTCCGTAGTAAATAGATATTTTATCAAAAAGTTTACTTTCGTTTGTGTACTATTTAACCCCGAACCCTTTCTAGCACAGCTCTATTTTAGAAAAATATATACTAAAAACACCACCACCACCAACAAAAAAGCAAAAAAAAAAAAAAAAAAAACAAAAAAAAAAAAAAAAAAAAACCAAAACAAAACAAAACAAAACAACCAACCAATTATCACTTTAAAAAATCGTAATTCTTTTTAACTTAAAGTCTATTAGAAGTTGTTTGTTTTACTTTGTTGAAAATAAAAAAAATAAAAAAATAACCCCAAAAAACAAAACCAAAATAAAACCATAATTCATTTAATTACTCGGTTTACTCGAACATCCATCAAAACGACGTGGGCGTACAATACATAAATTTTATTTTAATGTTTGGTCTTAAAAGATTATCTGAATATCTTTAATAAATACTGGAATCTTTGAAAAAAAAAGATATACGGATTTACACCGGAATGACCAATGTTTTGTTGTTTTTGCATGATTTTTTCCCTGTTGTTTGTCAAAATTTCAAACATCAGACCGACCTTGGAAAGTCCTCTTTCCCTCTTCCTCCGCGGGTAACCGCGAAAGATCATGTAACAATTTATTGTCACTTTGATAAAGACAATATCCCCGGCACAAACCCGGGGATCGGGAACAATTCAGCTCCCTGCGTGTAGAACCTGTAATTTGACGACTCAGCAATTACATATGCTGGTTTTATGATTTTTTGGTATCATTTGTAACCATAAAAACGTTGAAAACTACATGATTGTGTTTGGTTTAGAGAAGCCGTATAAAATCTGTTGATTATAATCGCGCACGGCTTTGTCAAAGCAGCGCGAAGCTTAGAACAGAGTGCACGTTTCATCCACCATGCGTGAGAAGTTTTGAAGATTCACCCTCTTCTTAGTGGTCAGTATTGCTAGATAACGAGTTGTTGTATCTCGCCATTCATCTTCGCTCGTAAAGATTTCAACACTTCCATGTAAAAGGGGAGCACAGTGGAAACATTGTTTCATCAACAGAGGCGGAAAAGAGTTGAAAAGAATTCTGCCCAATCATTGTCTTGGACCGGGCCCAGAAAGAGAGAGCTGTAACAAAAATGACCGCGAAGTTTTGGATACCTTCTGATTCACCCATCTACCTCGATGATATAACCTCCTCATTCATTTTGAAGTAGGAAAACTCCAATTACATATGTAATACGTTTTTTGAGTTGAAGCACCTGCTGCGCTAATGAAGGAACAGGTACAAAGCTCTATTCTACGTGTAGGATAGGTCACGTACCTAATCGGTCAGTAATTGGTCCCAGTGGGATCTATGGCTGTAATGTCTAGCATAGTAAACATACCCAGATGCTCTAACAATGAACTGCCAGTCCCAAGTGAAAATATTCTCACGGAAAATAACAGTTCCTCAAATGACAAGAAAAAGAAGACGTTTCTTTGGATCATGGAGAGAGTGAATATGGTTTTCTTAATTGTTCTGGTGTGTTATCTGTCTTGGACTATACCCGCTACCTTTGGTTTGTTTGATCCGCCCAGATCTTCATCATCAGCCTTGCTTCAGAATAATAAAACGGCGCTGAATGAAACAGGGAGTTTGATTGTAAGTTTTTCGAATTTTTTCGGATTTTTTCCCCTCCACATTTCGATCTCGTCTGATTTATACTGAAACTTTCAAAATGAACATATCTTAAAATTCAAAAATGAAATTATTTTATGAGTTGTTCTATCTATCGATGTTAATAAAGTTCTGTAAACTGTCATAAAATTATTTTATGTTCGTAATATAAAGCGGATATGTAAAGCCTTAAAAAAATTCTTATCGTGCAGTACGGATTCTTGGGTCAGTGATGACTGTTGAACTATTTTTGACTCCTTGATTGGGATAATCTTGATAACGTGTTTATTTTATGCTGAAACGGTAATTTTTTGAAAAGCATTAAATAAAATTTAAAGCCAACCTTTGATTAGAAGATTGACCATTTAGGAATGCAGTCCAAACCGAAAAGCCTATGAAAAAAAGCTTAATGTCCCTTGAATTTAGAATCATTATCTTTATGTGTATTTTTTATAGATCATTTCCTGTTTGCAAAGGAAGATTTACTTTTGAAGATATCAAAATTAAAATCAAATGTTTCGGAACAGGAATCTAATGAAGTTGAAAATCATATCATATCTTCAACAGCGAAGGAAGAAGTTTTCTTAAAAGAAACCAAATATCGTACTGAACTTGGTTTGACACCCAACAATCCAATGACATTAAACATAATGTTAAATAATAAATCCATCATTTTGGAAGAGCAAATGTTATAAAGTATACAAAATATAAAGGATTTGAGAAATTTATTAAGATTTTAAAGAATTATTGATACAAAAGTTTGTCCTCCCGAATGACACATTCTGTTTCCATATAATAAATGCGCTTTGCCACGAACGAAAGAAAATAATGTTTGTAAATATCAGTATGAAACCTCTATATCATGTTATAGTATTGGTTTATGAGAAATAAAGACAGGATGACCCGACTTATCACATGACCCCTATCAAAGGTGATGATGGGAGTTTTCACTACGTTTGGCTGGGGAGACAGGAGTGGGCATTGCAACACCGCCGCACGCACCCCTGGCTCCTTTCAATAATCCCCTGAGACAAGGTTATCGATCCTCGATTTGACTTTAAGCAAGGAAACTTAATTTATTTATTTGACACGTAATTAGAAAACTTGAGATAATACGCTAACCGAAGTGACAGTTTGATGGCTTTCGTGTCCGAGTTGGTAAATACGCATCTGAAGTGTTACTAAAATGTGACCTAAATATTCAGTTTTACGACTTATGGTTGTTTCATTATAAGATACAATGCAATAAAGATTATGACCCGAAGAATATGGATACTTCTGCTGCATGATTGTCCTAGCTCGTATCAGCAGCTTTCCCGCGAAGGATCATTAGCTTTAACGCAATTTGTAACGGATTTTAACTTAACTAAATGCATGAAATTGTACAACTCTTTAAATGCATCTAGTAACAAAAAAAAAAAAAAGCGATACGGCCAGAAAATAAGATCTTAAAAACAGGTACGGTACTAACAGGTACATCGTAGGCGGAACAAGAATGAACATTTGATGGCCTTGGAATCATTTAAATAACATTTCAAAGAAGGCTTTACAGTAATCCAATTTTCTTCTCATTGTACCTTCATTAAATATTATCTTAAAGAATGTAGTTGAACTGTCGGAAACATTATATCACTGAAATACACAAACAATCCCCCAACCAAGATAGAATATATTTTCATGTATTTTATGAGGGATTTGGATCTAAAACCAGGAGTAAAACAATAAAATCACTGCATTCCTAACTGATGTATTGAAATGATAAAGACTTTGAACACTTTCGTCTTTTGAAGTACCTCATTCCTCTACCTGTTGCAAAGAAAAACAACCAGGTGTGCGGCTTTCAATCAGCAGACGGCATGCAGAGAAAGCTAGAGAACCGTCTTATTTTTAGAAGTTGGTTTGTTGCAATTAGAACTTTTTTCCTGCCAAAAGGTTGAACTAATTACATAAATCAATTGCGTTTGTTTGTATTTAAATTTGCTAAGTAATACATCGGTGTATCGGAGAATCTGTAGATGATATCTTTATGCCAAGAAAATCAAGGAAAGAATGAGACGATTTACTCACGCGGAGGAAATGGCGTTAACGAAGCATTTTTTCGGACGGATGCTGTACAACAATTTGACCCTTTGTTCTTATCTTGTGAGGTAGATAAATTTCTAACACTATCCAAAATCAAAGCAAACACACTCCTCTAGATTGATACAGTTTGAGTGATGTATAACAGCAATTGTTTTCACTACAAAACGAATTCTAGCAATACTCGACCTTCGGTTTTCAGGAAAACATGTAACACTTGGTATTTTACTGAACACTACAAATCTTTTATAAATTGAGGGTTCTTCAACTTCTCAAAGTTAGACATAAATTATTTCAAGATTCTTTAATAGTTTTCCCCCCATATATTCTTTGAGTTACCATGTTCGATAGTTAAACTATAAACAAGTTCTTTTTGTCAGATAAAAAAAATCCCGATCAAGGAATATCTTTTTCAATTGCTTAGCTGAAACAGAAATCGTAACAGAGAGAAAAAATGGAAGTCTTTGAAATTACAACGATGTTTCCAATACACACATTTTAACAGTGTAATTAGTGCAATCTTCTTGTTTGAATAACTTTGTGTGAATTACGAGGAAGATCGATACTCAGTCCGAAACTACATCATACGTGTACATTGGCGGGTTACGAGGGTTGTAACCCCTCCCCCTTTTGATTTTAACTAAAGAAATATGAGTATTACTGGGATATTGATTATCTAAAAAATAAAAATTGGTTGAATTTTTTTAGTAGCAATAAACACGGTATAAAATACGATTGTCATTTTAAATTCTTTTTTAAAAGGTAACTAACCTATAAATCTCCAGACCCGTGGGGGTCCGGGTTAGAATTGGTCCCCAACAACCCCCTACGTGTCGTAAGAGGCCGGAAAAACCGAAGCCCCGTGTCACAGTAGGTGTGGCACGATAAAGATCCCTCTCCCTCCCTGCTCAAAGGCCATATGAGCGCCGAGCACAGGCCTAACATTTGCAGCCCTTCACCGGCAGTGGTCACGTCTCCATATGAGTGAAATATTCTAGAGTGGGACGTAAAACAATAAATAATCAATCAATCAATGTAAATGTAAATCTTCAAGCAGACGATAAACAAAATGCCCATGGGCTACATTGTTCACCTTAGTGACCTTGGCCATGCCACTTTTCAGCAGTTGTGATTTTTAATTAAAAAGAAATTTTATAATTCTTTATTCCCCATGAAAACTTGACCTCATATTGAAGCCCCAAGGAATCACGACATAACTGAAAATGAATTCACATGACACGAAAATACCTCAACACCAATGACAAGCATGACCTTGAAAGCCTTACCCTGGATTTTCTTACAAGTATGTTAAATTATAAGGTTAAAAGTCATAATTTAAAATGAAAGATCTATATGCAAAAATATGAATAGTTCAGAAGGTACTACGGGTAATATATCCCGTTTACTTTATTTTGACTAGGAGCTCACGGTGGGTGTGACCGGTCAGCAAAGGATGCTTACTCCTCCATGGCACCTAATCCTGAGTCAAGGTCACAAGTTCAATATTGCCATTAAGAATCTATATACAATATATGAAAACTCTACCTAAAATAGTTAAAGAGACATTGAATAGGTCAGGTTCTTTTTTTAAAAGTATGTCAAGCTCCAATGACAAAATATCAAATACCATTGTATCACAAGGTCTTGCGGCTCTTGCCATACAGACACCATTCACAAAATATGAAAACTTAGAAATAGGTCAAATTTCGAGTTCACGGTCACAAAGTCTAAAGTAACCTACTTTAAATAATTCAAGCAATATTGATGAGTTCAAATTTTTCACAAAAGTAGATCAAACTTCCAAGTCAAGCTCACAAGATCACATCATTGCATCACATGAAATGTCTTCCTATAGAGAATGTATATATGCAAAATGTGAAAGCCCTAGCTTATATAGTTCAAGAGACATTTTTAAAGACCCACCCCCCCCCCCCCCCCCAGTATATGCTAAACTTTGATCCCATATTGTGGCCCCATCCTATCCAGAAGTAAACCTACTTTTTGTCAGGAAACTTTCGCGTAAATTTCAACTTTTTTTGGTCAAGTAGTTCCATAGAACATTTGAAAATGACCCTACCCTATTTTTGTCTTTTCGTGACTATCTCCCATTTGAAGAAGACATGACTAATCCTTTGAAGAAACTTGAATTTCCTTCACCCAAGATTATGTGTTGCTAAGTTTGAGTTGAAATTGGCCCAGATGATGATTTTCCTTTATATCAAAATGTAGAACTTTGACCCCCAAATTGTGACCCCACCCTACCCCCGGGGTCATGATCTGAACAATTTTGAATCTACTCTATGTCAGGAAGCTTTCTGGCCGAGTGGTTCTTAAGAAGATTTTAAAAATATCCCACCCTATTTTTGTGATTGTCTCCCCTTTAGAAGAGGGCATGGTCCTTCACTTGAAGAGATTTGAATCCCTTTTACCCTAAAATGAGGTAACCCAACTTTAATTGTAATTGATCCAGTGGTTATGTAGAAGATTAAAATGATGCGAGCAATTAAGACGACGACGCCGACGAGACAAATATTGATTAGAAAACCTCAGGTGAGCTTAAAGTACAAAATACATACCATGATCCTCTGGTTCAACCCCCCCCCCCCAACACCTTTGAAAATTTTCAAGATCCGCGCCTGTGTTTATTTGTTACCATTATTAGTATATCACTTATATATTCTAAATTCACTTTGTTCAACCGAACATAAAATATTTATGTGCGTAACTCACTAATTTTCTATGACGAAGACCTCTGCTACTAACTGATTTTCATTTTGCAAAAATAATCAAAAATTGTCAGGCACGGTGACCATGTTATTTATTTTCACATCATTATACAATTTATCCATCCAATACAGTCCATTCTCCAGCACAATAAATGAAACCGTTCAAAATCACGCAGAATCACTGAATGGTCCACTTTAAAATCAAAACTAAAGTCCTCAATTAACATACACTGGCTAACACAATCTTTAAATAAACAAATACTATCATCAATATTATGTAATTACACAAAATTGAATGAAACCTAAATATGTATACACTTTCTTCTGTCTGACGTGGTCACCGCGCCAAACCTCGATAACTTACCTATGTAAAAATCGTGCTCAACTCCTTATATAGTGCCCGCGCTTTACAAACCGGTTCATCTCAAATCGAACTATGAAAATTAAGTACGCATATCGCACATGTTGTACGGTTGTTACTCTTATGTATCATTTTTACGCTTTGCTTCAGTTTCGGAAATTGAACTTTGGTTTTGGTTCAATTAAAATCATTATCTAGAAAAATTTGAAACTTGATTCTTTGAATAAGAATCCTGATTTTACATGTATAACGTATGATCTCAGCAAGATTCGTCGAGGCTGGACATTTCCAAGGATATTTGGATTGACATCTCTTTCGAATCTCCGACCAGCGTCACACAAAGTGATTCGAAATATCTTGCCTGAACTTCGGCCGCTTGCTGCGATTAAAATGGGTTAAACTGAATTTCTCCCCTTCAACTTCTTGCTTTAGACATCCTATTAATGTAACTCCCTACCACTATGAAACCTGCATTTCTTATCTTTACATAGTGGAACTTCCACAGTAATTTTCGAAGCCTTTCCAAATGGCCACCATTTAGATTTAAATCTCCTCAACACTGAAGAGCTCCAATAGTCCATTTCATAATAATTTGGACAAACATTTAGTACAGTGGTACAGAACTATCAGTTATTTTAAACAAAGTATTTAAGCATGAAACTTGAAAGAAAAGAAAACTGTAAATCTAATCCAGTCTATTTGCAGGCGTCTCTACTTCTATACACGGTTTTCTTTTCTAAGTGATAGTAAAAACTGTCATGAAATAGACTATTGGGACTCTTCAGTAAATTGAATGGCGGCCCTTTGCAACGGTTTAAAAAATAACCCACTTGATCAAGTTTTATCACCGGTGCATGTGGACAGGAATTCCGGTAACCCCATTTTATATTTTTGAATGTTCAATTCCTTGGGTATTTCGTGTGTATTTTTGATAAAAGTTCAATGGTATATATCACAAATCTTGCATTTTTATTTTATAAATGGTTTCCATGTGAAATTGTGTCGAACATCTATGTAATATCAAATGTAATATTGCGCGCAATAACTAAATGGTTGATATCACAAATTTGTTTGCCGAATTATGCTCTCTCGGCGTTTATTGAGTTAAAGATACCTGATACAGTTAGCACAGATACACTTGGGATTAACAAGTAGAATTTTACAACTTGAAGTACATAAAATAGGAGTAAAATATGTCTGTCTTCTTCCAAGCTTGGGAAAGAGGGTCATACCCTCGGTCGAGCCTACTATAATTTTTTTCAAATAGAATAAAGATTTAAAAAAAAAAAAAAAGAACAAAAGACTTTGTGGTTTACTGAAGTACAATACCATTAACATTTTCATAAATTATCCTTAAATTTTATGAAAAAATCCCCATGTACGAGGGTCGATTGATATGTGAGCCTCGTAATGAAGAAGGTACGCAAGGATGTTCTTTAAATCCTATTTACTATACTGACTATATAGGGCCGTGTACCCAAGAACTGGTCTCATTTGGTCAGTTTATATCGATGAGGTAGCACCCTAAAGTCAAGAAGACAAGCGGATTTTGCAAAATGGACAAAATCAGTGAAAGAGCAGTGATCCAATATTTGCATAAAAAATGTTTTAACACCTAAGGATGTTTACAAAGGCAAAGATATCAATCAGTGATCAATCTCGTAAATTCCAAATAGAATACCAAAACAAGAGTTGGGCAAACATCCTGGGACAAACACGGACCCCTGGACACACCAGAGGTGGGATCAGGTAACTAGGAGGAGTAAGCATCCCCTGTTGACTGGTCACACCCGCCATGAGCCCATTGTCTTAGTAATCCGTAGTCAATAAGTGTATGAAAAACGGCTTAACAATTGCTATGAAACACATCAGACAGCATTTGACCCAATGACAGGCCATACTGGCAAACTAATCGTTATAACATACGATAGCAACACTAGGGAAAGATGCCCCTTCATATGTTACACGTGAAAAGGGTGAGTTAGAATTAATCACGGCCAACACAGCCTTGAGGATGACCACATCCTGAAAGGCCGGTCAATTTTTCAATCCCAGAAATGTTCAATAAAGTCCACAATATTGTTATGACTGAGAGACGCATCACAGAAAGATATATGTTACAGTCAAATCCGGAACAAAATGCCTGAAACTTTTAGGCTTTCCTGGAAATGCCCGATCAAAACAGGAATTTCTTGGGAATGACTGAACTTTCAGGCATTTCCTGAGAATGACTAGATTCCTGATTTGATTGTAACTTATATAGCCAGTAAAGTTGGAATTTAACAAGAAAGAGTACATTCCATTCTGACCGAGGATTTTGCAAGGAGAAAGCCAAGATTTCTGGCAGTTGATCAAAAGCACACCAGGCACTCATTATCTTCTTAACCTTTTCGAGGAAAATCCTGGCAACTTCCTTCAGAGATTTGTCACTATGAATGAAACATGGACCATCATTTTACCTTCAGAGATTTGTCACTATGTATGAAACGTGGACCATCATTTTACCTCAGAGGCCAAACAACATTTGAAATAATGGAATTATAATGGAAGCATCTTGGCTCTCCCCTGCCAAAGACTGTTCCATCAGCTGGGAAGGTTAACCTCGGTTTTCTGTGATGAAAATGGTATTCTGCTGATAAATTATCTCCAGAAGGGACAAGCAATCAATGGCACATACTATGCTTCACTCTGACGCAGTTACGGGAAAATATTAAGCATCGTGGAAAGCTCCCTAACGGTGTGTTTTCTATCAGGACAATGCTCCTGTTCACAAGCCTGTCCTTGCCATAGCTGCCTTTCACTATTGTGGCTTTAAATTGATTGAGCATTCGCCTTAGTCACCTGATCTCGCTCCATCAGTTCATCTACTAGTATTTCTAAAACTTAAAACAGTTATTTCAGGCACCCACTTTCAGTCCGATGATGACGTCATACATGGAGTAGACTTTCTGAACAGTTAAGAAAGGGAGTTCTATAAAAGTGGCACCGAGGTCCTAAAACACCGCTAGCGAAAGTGTCTAGATAGTATTAGATACTGAAAGGGGCAGACACTGCATTTTTTTCTCGCAAGTTATACGTTTTGTTGAACTATTTGTTCTCGCGGTATTTTTTTTTCGAAAGAAGAATCGCACATTTCTGATCCTATCCGGAAATTCTTTTCCGAGCTTGTCGAAAAGACTCAATAAGTTGTAATCATTTGAATACCAGTAGTATACTTTAGGAACCCTATTTTGAACTCCAAAATGTTGTGTACTCGCTTATTACTCTGGTTTCCGAACTGGGAGAACCAAATTCATTTGTGAGTTGCATGCCCTTCCGTTTGGAATATTACAGCAAAGGGCTGCATGAATGATCTCTGTGTTGTACAAAATTATCAAAGCGCCACGTTGGCGTTGCTCTTGTTGAAAATACAGAAGGGTATATGCCAACATACTTTTCAAGATTGGTTAAGATTACGCTTATGAAGCCTAAATGAAAACATGTTTGTTTCCGCTTTCCCACCCGACCCTACTCATACCCCCCCCCCTTTTTTTTTTTTAGGCAGAAACGCCTATTACAGTACTACACCCATATATTTTGATGAAGATCTAGAAATATATTTTAATGGGATTCATATTTTAGTAGTGATTAGTGTGATAGTCCAATGGTTCGGCCTGCATCCAGTCACTACGATCTTGACCTTGAGAAACGACAGGAATCTTCCAGTTTGCATGTGGAGTATGCGTATCAATTTTGACAGTCCTAGCCCCACAAAGATTTCCTATTAACTGATACTTCGACCTTGACTTTTGACTTATGACTTTGAAGCACGAAAGTCATCCTCCATTTGGCTTGAGGAGTATGTGTACCAAGTTAGCTGAGGATGTTTACTCCTCCATGGCATCTGATCGTACTTTCGCTTTTGTCGGAGGTCTGAGTTGCCCTACACTCGACTTTGTATATACGTTTTTAAGGGATTATTATTACGTTTTTAAAATACAATGTTAACTTCGCCAATTTATATTACAGGTAGACACAAACATTGCCGATACAGTGATACAGGGTTTTGTCGATTTCAACAATGACTCACAGTCTTCAGCATTCCCAACAAAACATTCCAAGAAATGGAAAACAGCAAAAAGGAGGAGACCGAAAAAGAAGCTGAACTCTAGCAAAAAGCGTTGGAGAAAGAAAAAGAAAAACGGAAAAAAGAAATCCATAAATAGGAAAGGACGATTTTTTCAAAGATTGAAACCGATTACCATTCGTCAGATTATTGAGATGGTAGCACAAGAGGCACTGACGAAGACATCCGGGTCCTACGATTATAACCAACTAGAAAATGAAGTTAAAGGTAACAGTTTCCCGCCTAAAACACCACATGTTTCCGGCCAAGAATCTTCAGTGAAACTTAAGATAGATGGTGGGTATCTTACGTTTTTAATCAGATTAATTATCACTAAGTCATATGTTGACCGATTTGTTTCATACCCATTATTAGACTGTCATTTTTGTACTGGATTGACTACGGGTAATCCGTTTACCTTGTTTCGACCAGGGGCTCACGGCGGGTGTGGACCGGTCGGTAGAGGATGCTTACTCCTCCATGGCACCCGATCCTTCCTTCGCTTTTGTCGGAAGTCCTTGTTGCCCTACACTCGACTTTGTATATGTTTTTGGGATTTTGATTACGTTTAACACATTGTTAACTTCGCCAATTTATATTTAAAATCTAAGTAACGCCGTGTAAACCAAAAAAAAAAAACACCCAGCAAATGTTGTCTTGTTTTGGCATTTTGTTCAACAGCAAGCTCAACGGAATGGTCATCTTGGAGTCCATGTTCTGTTACCTGTGGAATGGGACAACAAGAAAGGTCACGTGACTGTGGATCAGCATGTCGTGAAATGGAGACACAAGCTTGCTACCGTAGACGCTGCTCTGGTAAGTAATTGAGTTACATATAGCTTACTAAATGGAACAACCCATGTGTCTTTCTGGCAGTGTATGTTTCAGTATTTACAAAATGCAGTTTAATGTAATGTCGAGCAATATGTGTTGCAGAAGAAACTTCGAGAAAAAAGAGCAAGTTTGCATGGGAGTACGAAAATATCATCCCAGATTCTACACTAAGACCGAAGGATTTTATCAACCCTGGTGAGATTTATGTTATAAAAAAATATTGCAAGTGCTGTATTCAGATTTTGATATGATTCTTTTTCATAACACGGTTTTTATGAACATTTTCCCCACTAAATTACTTTCCAGAGAAAGATGTATGTAAAAGATGGATGTCTTGTAATAAAGATACGATATCGTCCTATCTGAAGAACGCAGCACTTCCAAGTTGCCCTTGTTTATACCCTTTGCATCTAAGCTATAATCCCAAAGTCTGGGACCCTCATGCCAAGAAACATTACAATTGGATTGATGTAGACGCCAAATCCGAGGGATTGTATGCGTACAAGCCAAGTGCAAAGTTCTGTATACGGTCCAAACTATTCAAAGGGGTTCCGACACTGGCTTCCCAGATGTGTTGCTATGACAACGACTTCAAATTGATCACCAGGGGCAAAGGGGCTGGGACTCCGAATTTGATTAGCCCAGAAATGTCTCCCGAGCTTCATCATAAACTGGATATCAATCCGTGGATCATCTGTAAAGGTGACTGGACCAGGTATGGCAGACAATGAGTATGCTAGTAAAAGTGGTGCAATCTATATTCCTTAGTTACAACTTATATATCTTGTTCTAGCCTCTGAGAATAAAACATTACACTGTTTTGCAATTATTTGTAGGTACAACCAAATTCTACCTCCGGATAATGGTCAAAAATGTTCTTTGAATCCAAAGGACGATATCATTGTACAACAGAGGACAGACAACACAAATTACTAACGTCACAGATGCGGTCCTATTTTAAAAACAGAATGGTGATGTCATTCGTGTTATTGATTGCCACAATTGTTGCCTCAGCAGAGAAAAAGTGACCGGTGTTCTGAAACGGTTTTCATTTTGTTGATATGTGGAAGACTTTTCGTGAGAAACGCAAATTATTGTGTTAATGATGACACATCTGTTCGCTTATACGGGTATCTGGATATTTTATTTTGTATATAAAAGACGTTTATTTTCATATCGTGTAAATAATAAAGATGACCAAATTATTACGATTACCTCGTGCTTTGAAGATTGATTATTTGTTTGTTTTTCGTCCGTTGAAGTAATTTCACGTCATATTGGGAACGACACCATTGCCGGAGAAGGGCTGCTTAGCACTCATGGTTTTTAGCAGTGAGGGTTCTTTTGCGTGCACACATGCTGCGACACGGACCTCCGTTTTTAAGGTCATATCCAAAAGAACCGTGATTCTCACTTCTAATGCCAAGTTCTTGGCGAAGGAGCAATCACTATCTTAGGTTGACGCGGCTTGGTGCCGAGCACGGGGCTCGAACGCACGACCTCCTGATCACGAGGCGAGAGCTCTACCAACTGAGCACCGCGACCGGTAAGCTCCTGATGAAAAGATGAAGATAAGAACAGTGATCAATCTGATATCCTATACGGAATACAAATTAAGACTTGGGCAACACGACCTTCTGAATACTAGTATAACAGAGGTGGGACAAGGTGCCTAGGAGTAAAGCATCCCCTGTCCACCAATCACACCCGCCGTAAACCCCTTATCTTGATCAGGTACCTGTGGATCACAATCCATCATAAACTCAATTGGAACACTCATATAGGACAAGTGTGCAAGAAAGCAAATTCCACCAGAGCATTTCTACAGAGAAACATCTCCAAGTGCCCAACTAAGACCAAGTCTCTGTGCTACATCACACTTGTACGTCCTATAATGGAATACGGAGCCATTATCTGGGATCCCCACACAGCCAATAACATCGGCAAATTGGAGAGGATACAGAGGATATCGGCGAGGTTCGTCATTGGTGATTAGGCTGCCTAAGGATAATTCTACGTTTAACGTCACCTCAAAAATTCAGAAACTATGAGGGAGGGAGGGGGAAAATAAACAAACAAAAATTTTAAAACACGTGTATTTATATGAAAATCACCTATTCAATTCAACAATTTACATTGAATGACACATTTTATAATATCAAGTCAAAGTAAATTGAAATACCAATTTACATTTAACTCATTGTCAGCTGTAAAAGATTTACTCTCAGTGTTATAATAGTCATAATTGTAGGCATCTCATGTAATAGAATCAGAAGGGAGAGAGGAGAGAGGAGACGAGATGAGAGAGGAGGAAGAGAGCAGAAGGAGAGAGGTGAGAGAGAGAGAGAGAGGAGAGAGAGAGAGAGAAGGAGGGAGAGTAGAGAGAGAGAATATATGTGTTTCAAACATCGGTTGCCCGCGGGGTGACAAAGTTACGAGCAAAGTTACCCTAAAAACAAATTTTACATTTTAGCTATATTTTTGTTTATCTGGTATAGTTCATCCTGCTGTTCCAATATATACTTGTGATATTACAGTTTTTTACGATCAGTCATCTCGATTTACAACCATTCAATAATGCACCAGTGACAAAGAAGTCAATATTAATGGACGGTTACAAGGCTAGGGATTTGAATACGAAGATTTTTACGAACAATGTGTTTTTTAATGAAAAATAAGTCACGCATTAAGGTGGGTCAATACATCGTCATAATGGCCGACATCCTTTTGAGATCACGTGCGTCTTCCCTGCGGGGTAGCTCAGTACGTTTACGTGTGCACTGCTAACCTGTAATTCGCGGCGCGTTCGAGTCTGGTATAGGTTTTAATATTTTCAGATTACTCTCTACTTATCCATTTTTTTATAGCTAAATAAGGTAAATTTGAAACTTTTCAATTTCAAAATATTATTGTACATTTCCTCGGCTGTCCATCCATATTTGATTTCTCTGGTGTGTTGTTAGCCAGTCCACGATACCGGACAGTCAAAATACTAATGCACATAATGATTTACGCAGAATAGAGCAGACTTCAAAATTGTTTTCTAAACGCTTGGATGTTGAAGCGACGAAATGGAGCGTATAAATGGATATTTGTAATTAGAACTGGTGCATCTGTTTTTGGTGTTGTTTGTTGTGTGTGGTTTTTTTTGTTTTTTTTTTTTGGTTGTTTGTTTTTTATTACTTGCCATGAATTTGTATGACCCTGGAAAGTAATTAGTTTCATTCCATAGTAGAAATTCAACGAGAAGCTAATTTAATACGAAAACTAAGACTGATTCTGAAGACAGAGAATTTAATACTTAATTCAAGTATTCATAAAACATTTT
>CAJDSM010000209.1:8318-21883 GCA_903981925.1 Ostrea lurida
CAACGTGCAAGTGGCGTTTCGCCGCCCCCATAGGACATAATCAAATACGCAGAGGTAGTTGGCACTACTTCGGACTTCCATTGTCCGAGGAGATTTTCACACACGTCGATTCACAATTGGAGCATACGAAAACTTGAAAACTTGTCAAGGAGCTGTGATGGCAGATGAAAGAGTTGATAACTCTGTTTATTGATGAACATTGATTTGTTGACAAATTAATTGATTGATTGTCTTAATTAATTGATTGATTTTATTGATTGATTGATTTTAATTGATTGATTGACTATTGATTGAATTTGAATTGGTGACCGTTTGTGCACTTGCGTCTTATCTCAAGATCTGTCTATTCATATGTCGCTCACTCTGAGTGTGGCTGCTAGAGAATTTGGTCTATTGAGATTGACGATTCTGCTTACCCCGGGCGGCGGGACCTCTAGTGCGGTTATGCTTCCTCCCTATATTACTCTCATTGACATATCGATCACACACTATCCAAAAGATCCATGATTTTTCTTTAAATGTTGAGCGTTCAAAGCGAGAACCGGCTCACTGAAGCACGTGTTCGACGCAAGAGGACCAAACCTAATATATCGTTCATTCAGTGTGTGGTTGTGCTATAATGCTCTTATGAGCAACAGCAGAACGGTGATAATAATGCATATTTTAGCTCTGTCCTAGCATATGCGGCATTCTCTCACCTCCGGAAACTGTCTCATGAGCCTCTAGTGTTTGTCGTTTATATATAAATGTAAATGAGAGGGGTGGAGAGTTCAGATGTGTATGATGAGCCCTCTACACACATCATCGCTCCTATATCTTAACACGGAGCCTGCACACAGATCTTCTAAGTGCAGCGCATGTGTGGTTTCGATATTGTTTAAACATTTACTTAGTCTTTGTGTGATACGTCCGAACCATTTCTCCGAAATTCTCTGCGGCAGGGGTAACATTTGTTCGTCGCTCGGGTTAAAACTGTTCCACTTACGACTACTACAGGGAAAACCCTGTAAGCTCTCTCGCTCGGTGAGAGCTTTGTCCGAATCCACCACTTGAAACATGTCTTAACGTCCACCCTCTGGGTTCTCTTTCTGGAACTGTTTGGCACCCTCTTCAGCCCAACCAAGGCTACCACTGTCTCCTCTTCAATTAACCATCGGAGGACAACATCGTCAGCGTTTGCTCCCTCTGTCTTGTTTTGGTTCTATTTTCGAGGGATCTATAATAACAGCGCTGTCCCAGTGGACATCGGGATAATACCGACGACGGAGAGTATGACCAGGCAGCTGGTCAGCTTGTTTTGAGTTTCGCCGTGAACGCACCAGGTCCATTCCCGACAATATTCATTTCATTCAAACTACAACTATCGCAATTCTAAATTTGATGAGAAATGTCCGAACACACGACCTGAGCTCTAACCTGAGTGCAGCTTTATGACGCATGAACCACTGTCGTATCAACGCCAATTTGCATGCTGTAGTGATTAACTTGCAAGAGTAGAGATATGACTAAATTGTTCTCTATTCGATGAATCTGAATTCTTGTGTCGGCACAATAGATTGATTGATTGTCTTAAAGTATATTAAAGGGCAAATGCTCACTGATTTTTTTGATATCTGGAGTAGGTGAATTTGACTGAGATATTGTGAATGTATGACTTGCAATTGATGTGAATTTTGAATTGGTGACGTTCTTGTCGCAGCACTTAGCGTTTACCCCTCGTTTAACCCACAGTGCTCACAAAATAACTGGTCTCGCCCCTACATCACTCCACTATGGCCGACGCCGTCTATGATTTATGTCATTTTGAATTGCGCATTGCTATTGATTGTGAGTTTGGCATAAGGACGAGGCTCAGGGGTGGTGAGGCGCACTCCCGGCACAAGCTCATCTTGAACACATCACTCCACCCTGCGGCCAAAGATCGCCAATACAATAAATATCGTTCATTCAGTCTGTTGTTGTTGTGTTGTATTGAAAGCAGGAAAATCGGTGACCAGAAGTTCACCTCTTTGAACAGTTATACGTTTTTAAGAAACTAATGTATTATTATGTTAGAGTACATATTATCTTATTTATCAACTATATTGTCGTTATGATCATATTATAAATAGTAAACTTTTTCATATAACAGTTATCGTATATACTTAATTGTGATTTTCGAGTGGATTAGAGTGATATTTTTTTCGTATGCATAAATTAGTGTTAGAAATATGTTATGTGCTATCACTTATTTATGTGTCATTTTTTTTCTTCTTCTCAAAACATGTCGCACTCATTTACCAACAATTTCGAACCTTTAAAAAAAAAAAACCTCAGCCTAACTTTTCAATCGTATGAACTGACTATGTTACTGGTAGTTTTACAATTAAATGTGATACAGCCTATGTTCAGCTACCAATCATTCTCGAATTAAGTAGTCACCACATGCAACAGATAAGTGAATTAATTCGTCATATAAGTCATCAGCATGACCGCTAGCGCAACCACCCATCGCTACCCCTGCATTTATTGGGAATGATGCGAGTCCTACGTTTGATGACTGATGTATTGCAGATAAACCTGTAGTAGTACAAAGAATCATCCACCAAAGTCTAACACGCGTATTCCTCTGAAGGGCTTAAATTAAAAAGCTGTTGTCGTTAAATCGAGATCACGTCCCACACACAGATATTATTAGGAATTGGTGTGTCGCAGCCGCTCCGGTCAGCTGAAACCACAGTCGTCTCGTAGCATGGATTGATATAAAGTCCCAAAAGATTTGCCTCGCTAAAGTAGAACTATACTTGAGAACTATGGTATGTCACATACCCATCGGCCGAAACTTAACGCACCAGCACACCCACAAATCGCAATGTACTTGTCACTAACACTTTTTGTATCGATAGTAGGGAATAGTACAAGCACGATTACATTGAAATACACGAGATGTTGGCTCTTGAAGCACCACACGGATCCTCACGTGGAGCACGAGATGCTTAACTTGCCGATGAACTACAAAAATTCAATGTAGTGTAACCACTCTACCCACCAGAAAACGCTAGCTTCACTAGCCTCCGAGACAGTTCAAAGTGCGCAGTTGCTCTACTGGGCGTCCGCTCTCCTAGTGCTAAAACACTATTCTTCTATAACGACATCTTCCGTCACAGTCTCCACTGGGGAGTGCCGGTACGTTAAACGACTTGCGGAGCTGCGTTTTTTCTTACGAGAGATATTTCAAGCTGTTACTGTATCTTGTTATTGTTTCACAGTTGTTGACAGGTGAAATTACATACAATTTATATATTTACATTGAATTGTATAAAATGAATATCCTAAACAGAAAAATGTATCGCTAATTAAATTTGCTGGGTTTGTTTTTCGTTGTTTTTTTTTTTTTTTTTCGGTATTATAAACAATTTATTGCCTGCTTGGAGGGAGACATGAAGCTTTGTCTAACCTAGTAATATCTGTCCTCTCGGGCGTTGCCCTCGGGGGACATGATATTACTGGGTTGGACAAAGCTTCATGTCTCCCTCCTAGCAGGGCAATAAATGTATAATATAAATGTATATAGAATTAACATCTACAACAATTATTGTGATGAAAGCTGTATTTGTCATCACGGACAAAACGCTATCCTCCGAATCTGAATTGATAAACAGAAGTTGAAATTATTGCAACATGTTTTTAAAAAGATTGCAGTCGGTTTAGTTTTGGCAGATTTCATTGTCGGCGTCAAACCATCAGCGTTGTCGTTAGTTTTGGTCGTATCAATTGTGGCAGTCGGGGTTGTTGTCGAAGAAGTAGACTGCACAGTGGAAACCGACTTTATTGTGCTGTCTTTGGTTTTATCAGTGGAATCCGCAGTGTTATAATGAGTTGATGTGGAATAAGAATCGGCTGATTACAATGCAGTATTATAGACAGAAGATAAAGAAGTGGTGATCGATAACGTTGCCTTTGAGACTCGTTTGTCATGGAATGTAATACTATTGTCTCCGGGTTCGTAATGGAATATGTTGCTTTTGTTATTGGGTTCGTGATGAATGTGTTGCTGTTGTTATCGGATTCGCCATGGAATACTTTGATGTTGTGCTATTGGTTGTAACAGTATGCATACTAGTATCCGCATTTGTTTCAGTTGTATGTTGAGACAAAAGTTCGTTCTCTGTGATAGTATCGGCCGTTGATCCCATTATATCAGTTGTCATTGCGGGAGTGACGTCAAACACAGTGATTTAATCGTTAGATCTGTTCGTCACTCCCGCAATGACAACTGATATAATGGGATCAACGGCCGATACTATCACAGAGAACGAACTTATTATGTCTCAACATACAACTGAAAACAAATGCGGATACTAGTATGCATACTGTTACAACCAATAGCACAACATCAAAGTATTCCATGGCGAATCCGATAACAACAGCAACACATTCATCACGAACCCAATAACCAAAAGCAACATATTCCATTCACGAACCCGGAGACAATAGTATTACATTCCATGACAAACGAGTCTCCAAAGGCAACGTATTCGATCACCACTTCTTTATCTTCTGTCTATAATACTGCATTGTAATCAGCCGATTCTTATTCCACATCAACTCATTATAACACTGCGGATTCCACTGATAAAACCAAAGACAGCACAATAAAGTCGGTTTCCACTGTGCAGTCTACTTCTTCGACAACAACCCCGACTGCCACAATTGATACGACCAAAACTAACGACAACGCTGATGGTTTGACGCCGACAATGAAATCTGCCAAAACTAAACCGACTGCAATCTTTTAAAAACATGTTGCAATAATTTCAACTTCTGTTATATCAAATTTCAGATTCGGAGGATAGCGTTTTGTCCGTGATGACAAATACAGCTTTCATCACAATAATTGTTTGTAGATGTTTAATTCTAATATACATTTATATAATACAATTTATTGCCCTGCTAGGAGGGAGACATGAAGCTTTGTCCAACCCAGTAATATCATGTCCCCCGAGGGCAACGCCGAGAGGACATGATATTACTAGGTTAGACAAAGCTTCATGTCTCCCTCCAAGCAGGGCAATAAATTGTTTATAATACCGAAAAAAAAAAAAACAACGAAAAACAAACCCAGCAAATTTAATTAGCGATACATTTTTCTGTTTAGGATATTCATTTTATACAATTCAATGTAAATTATAAATTGTATGTAATTTCACCTGTCAACAACTGTGAAACAATAACAAGATACAGTTAACAGCTATGAAAATATCTCTCGTAAGAAAAAACGCGAGGCTCCCGAGGAATGCAGTAACGAGCCCCCGGGGCACTCCGAAGGAGGGGTACATGAAGTTTTGTCGCCCTGATCACGTGATCTGTTCAACCAATCGTATTTCAGTAATCGTCGTGTCTATCCCTTGAGGTATAATAACATTCAATTGGAATGCTAGTGACAGTTGCAATAAACAATATAGGACATCTTCTTTTAAACAACTAACGAACGCTCGCCAACACAATTCCAAAGCGTTGGATCTCGATTTAACGACAACAGTTTTTAAACCTCAGAAAAGCACGTTAACTTGTGAATTGGTTCTACCTCTTTATCAGTACTGCAAACATGTGATGAAATAGGTCATGTATTGCTATCTGTTATTGGTACTTTCTCTGTTGTTGATACTTAATTCAGTGACACTGAATACTAAACCTACGCAACGTTCATGTAAATTACGGGAGGTATTATGTCACTGTTTTGAGAAGAAGAAAAAACAATGCAGCTCATTATCCTTTCATCGAAATCCTTTTCCTGTACTGTATGTAATTATAAGTAAATTGTCTCGCATGTTTGTATAGATAATCTTTACAATACATAGTTCTAAACGTCGTAACCGGAAGGTCGTGAGTTCGAGCCCCCTTGTGCCAAAGCAATGTCAAACATAAATCAGGTAGTGATGTAGGGGACAGTATGAGAGGGCATCCATACTGCCTCGCTAGTGAGCTTGCTTTTCTGGCGATGTGGTAGTCTCTCTTGAGTTAAGCAATGGCGAGCGTGGTCAGCATCTGGTTAGGCGACTGTTACACATTAAAAATTGGCGATAGCGTAGTGAATGATGTTTGTCGGGAGACCTACTTCAGGTAGAACCTGTGGAACTCCTGGCACTTTGTTTTCCATGTACGGACGTGTTTTTGTCCAGGGACGACGACGATTTGTCGTGTGGAACAGTGGTAGCCTTTGCTGAAGAGGTGCCAAACATCCAGAAAGAACCCATACTAAGCTTGGGGGCGAAGCTTCCCCCGAGCGGGGGGTAGTGTAGTGGACAGTTTAAGAGAAAATTTACACTGCCTCACTAGTGAGCTAACTTTTATGGCGATGTTGTAGAGTCTCTCCCTTGATTACGCAAGTTAAGCAACTGCGAGGGTGGTCAGCATTTGGATGGTTGGCCGCTACACGTTACAATGATTGGTCGTCTTTGAACGCTCAACATTTAAAGAAAGAATCATGGATCTTTTGGATATGACAGTAATAAAGGAAACCACGTGTCACGGCAGGGGGTGAGAACGTTAAAGAATCCTGAACATGAAACATAGATCTAAATGGGGTACTTTCGCTACAGCTCTTGACGTCTCATTATCAGTTGAAAATTCTCGAAAGGAACAATACAATGTATTTCCGGTAAGTCTAAATACGCTTGTAATGTCATAGATCCGTGCAAGTTTTTGTATGAACCAGCCTCTCGGTGTGTGGCCGCTCTGTCGATGTACGGTGTCTTGGTATTTGTATGAACAAGCCACTCGGTGTTTGGCGTTCCATCGATGTAACGGTGTCTTGTAATTTCATACAAAACTTCATAATATCAATTGACAAAAGCTTCAGATAATGATTAAGTGGAGGTCATTTTTCAACAGCATCATTTGAATTTTTTTAATTTGCCTCCGTTCTTTTGTATTTTTATTGCCTTGGTGTAAGTGAGAAGACGGTCTCTTTTGTTGATATTTTTCTCCCGTTTAATATTCTCATGATGCATTCTGTACATTTTTTATCTTTACATTTATATTACATATCCTGGGTGTTTCCTTTCTTAGGAGCTGAATAAGCTTAGTTGTATTAATCCACGGTATCACCAGAGAACTTAATTAAACACCAACTTGAATAAGCTCGGATAAATAACCAAAGAACTTGAATACAGAGTAGAACATTCTCAGAGAACGCTAACATGAAGTTGAATAAGTTTAGATGTATTGATCCAGAGCACATAATGATCCACAGTATAATTAGAGAGCTATATGCAGTTGAATTAGCTTGTCGGACTTACTCGCGGAGTTGAATAAAGTCCGAGGACTTGAATGAATATATATTCATCTACGGTATCGTGAAAGAGTTTAAACACGGAGTTTAAATAAAATCTGTATTGAGCTAAGATATTTATCAAATGATTTTTGTAAAAATTCTACTAAAAATAGTAGTACTTTTCATCATGATATTATTTTTGTTTCATACAATGAGGTAGAAGACATCTCAAACGATAGAGCACCAGAAAGTCAATCTGATTAAGATAAGTTCCTTTGAGTAGCAGACTAAGTGACCGAATCAAAGGGACTTATTTTAATAGATTGCCAGAGAATATAGACATTTTTTTACTTTTCTAAAGACAGATAGAGAAGAAGAGAAGATTGTTGATGAGTCAGGAGGACTTTGAATAAATAGATATGAGTTTTGTAAATATATGAGTGTTTAAAGTGCGACATTTTAGGCTTCATAAAATACTGACTACCTTCATGTTCCTGGTTTGAGGGGTTGCTATTCATACTTTCACTCATTTTCAAAAATGAACTTCATTTCTTATATTTACTTTCTGTTTTTGTTTCGCCAATAAGATAGTCGTTCTTTATATAGATTCAAATGCACGTCGTTTACATTCATGAGGAAATGATATTATTTCAATTAATAAAATGAATCAAAAGGAAAATCATTGGAAAAGTAAGTTATGAAAAGTCTATACATTTTCGTAACAGACGATATCAAACAGACGATATCAACAAATTATATAAACAGACGAAATCAACAGAAATTAACATACTATATAAACACATTTGCCTTCTAAAAGTCTATAAAGAAGAATAGATTCGATTGTTCCATTCTAATAAATGTGTCATTGTCTTGTTTCGTCAAGATTAAAATTCCATGATTTGAAATCTTTACTTTGAAAATACGTTTTGTTCACTTAAAAACGTCGTGGAATTTACTCTAATCAAGGTTTTATATCAGTGCTTTGGGGCCAACTAAGATTAAGCTATTCTTTTAGTAATGGAACCGATTATGTCTATTAAAACGTATCTTGAATACACGCATGATTACTATATGTTGGCAAAGAAGGGGACGGGAAAGGCAAAAGGAATGGTTAAAAATAGCTTGGGGAAAGGAGAGAGAGAGAGAGAGAGAGAGAGAGAGAGAGAGAGAGAGAGAGAGAGAGAGAGAGCATACACTCTCCGTATTGTGTACTAAAGGGGTATCAGAAGTGTTCGTGGATATTTCCATCGTCCTAACACGATAACTCATAAAAGTGCAAAGGAAACAAGATGCTTTTCAGACATCGCTAATGCTATGACAGGAAGTACCCTTTGTGTCTACCAGAAAGGCGTTCTGTCACATTTTAAAAGGTATTTAATTAACGATGTAAAAACCTCAGACCTATCCTCCGATCGTGTGTGGTTCTATGTCCATACACAGTGCCTTTTAATTTTGTCCGACTTTATAATATGATCTAATAAAACCCTTGTGATATGATTAATGTTTGCCTCTCAGTGCACTGAAATATATTGAAAAAGCATTATCGGATACTTTGCACTTCTTGAATTACAGAACACACACGGGAACACACACTACGTTCGTACGGAGACTGACTCTCGTCTAGCTTACAGGTTTGTAATGAGTTGTCTTGGCTTTTATTGTAATCACATTCTCTACTGATTGAATGTTTGATTCTTTATTATCAATGCTTACTATTCCAGTAGTCAAAAAGGTGTTGGACATAGATAGGAGTGTCAAAATATAACATTGAAAAACAAGATGTGCTTGTGAAACACTGATGCCCCTGGATTCCACATGCCATTGGAAGGGGCTTGCCAAATAGATTACGTATGTGAAATTTGAAAAGTCTATCACTTACATTCAAAAGTTATGCCAATGTTAAATGTTTTTGAAAAGTAGGTACATCTTCAAGATCAAGTAATCAAAAGTTTTGGTTCCAGTGGAAAGGGCATGTCATAAAGAATACACATGTGGAATATGAAAGTATTGTCCCTCATCATTCAAAAGTTATGACCAATGTTAAGGTTTTTGAAAAGTAGGTCAAACTTCAAAGTCTATGTCAGGAGGTCAACATTTTTAGAATCAGTGGAAAGGGCTTGTTGTAAGGAATGCACATATATAATATAAAAGTCCCATCAATTACCATTCACATGTTATGGTCAATGTTAGAGTTTTTGAAAAGTAGGTCAATCATCAAGGTCAAGATCAGGATGCCCATAAGACAAGGAAGAGCGATGATTCGATTGTTTCTCAGCAACTGAATACAATGAAGGGCGATATCTCGATGGGGTTTTTTCGCATCCGAATACAGATATGGAGGATTTAAAAAAAAACTCCATGTCGCCCGTAAGACAACGCAGGGCGATAACTCGATTGTTTGAGACACTATTCCAGTCACTACTGCCTCATACGTAAGTAGAGGTTCCTTGGCTGGTGATTTGGAGGAAGTACCGGAAGGGTCCATCCTTTTGGAAGTTGAACTCTGTGAAGTAGGAGTGGTCGTGGGAGACATTGATGTGGGACTGTCATTAGTCACTGTTGATAAAATGGCCTTCAGTGTGGTATATGGGTATGATGCAGTGGTTGGTTCTGTGTTGATTCCTTCAATGTTGTAATGTCTACGGTAGATGATGTTGATGTCTCTGTAATGTCTACGGATGATGATGATTGTGATGATGATGATATTAGTGTCTCTGTAATTTTTACGATAGATGACGATGATGACATTGTTGTAGGTGATGATGTTAATGCCTCTATGATGCCTATTGAAGATGATGACGAAGATGTTGTAGATGTGTCTGTAATGTCTACAGTAACTGAGATCGATGGTGTCTCTGTGATACCTTCGCTAGATGACATTGATGTGGTTTCAGATGTCTCTGCGATATATGTGGTAAACATGATCATCGTCTGTAAGTGCAGTGTTGTAGATGAGGTATACAGGCTCTCGGGCGATGATTGGTCCTAGTCCCTCTGTTCTGGTGTGGTCATCGCTGAACGTGTCTGCTGGTCAGTCGTCTGTTCGGTGTGGTCATCACTGAGCTTGTCTCTGTCGTCTGTTCTGTTGTGGTTCATCACTGAGCTTGTCTCTGTCGTCTGTTCTGGTGTGGTCATCACTGAGCTTGTCTCTGTCGTCTGTTCTGGTGTGGTCATCACTGAGCTTGTCTGCTTGGTCAGTCGTCTGATCTGGTGTGGTCATCACTGAGCTTGTCGATCTGTTCAGAACAAGCAGTGACTGGGTCACCATATCGTGTCTTGTCGATCGGTCCACTCGTGTCTATATATGAAAAGGTAATGTAAAGTAAATTATGTGTAAACTGCAATGCTTTTATGTACATGCAAAGCCAACAGATTTCATACGAAGAGAAAAAAAATCGTTTTTCATATTTTCTAAAATATTGAACGTACATTTTCCCTGAATGAAATAATTGTGCAAATGTTTATACATATTATGATTAGGGAGTCTGGATAACAAATAAAGTGTGACAAAATGTATCTCTTTGATCGACACGTTATTAAATTCTATTTGCTCAATCATGTGTGTANGAGCATGACAAAATGTATCTCTTTGATCGACACGTAATTAAATTCTATTTGCTCAATCATGTGTGTATATCGCATTTATTATATAATTCACTTTCTTGGTAAAGTCGTTCAGAAATTCTGACATCGATGCTTAAAAATGTTTATGGCAATAATATCAGTTCTACTTAGTGGACCATGAAATAATTGCAACATAAAATATGAAACTAGCTTCTGACCTTTTGTACACATGTGTTTGATTTCTGAATCGTCTGGGATGTGTGCTTTGTCACAGACTTCACATAATGCCGCCTGGGTGTCGGATTTTGCGCGGACTTGTTCTCCGAATGCGTTGGGTTTTGTTGCTATATAATGGGAGACTATTTCATGCTTATTGCAATTTTTTCAACAACAGCAAACATATTGGTTATCGGGTTATCGAGGAATTGAAAACTTGGAAAATAATAATATATTTATGCACATTGTCGATTGCATTGCATTCATGTACATGTATATTGCCTTTTTGATGGATAGAACCAAAGCAAGTTCTTACCTACTCTTATCTTTGTGTGTATATCAAAACTGATATTTGTGTGCTTATCAAACTTTATATTCAAAATAACATATTCATGTCTTTATCAAAATATTAATATTCAAAGTCAAAAACTAGTGTGCATACCAAATCATCTGCATTTTACAGTCAAATACTCGCATATTTGTTTCAAAGTTTAAAAATGGTCCCAGTATGCTTATATTTATGATGAAGACTGAAGTCAATCTCTCTCACCCGCCATTAGAAGTGTTACATGTAGATGCAGGCTTTAATTCCTATTATCTCTGGCTAGTGGGTTAACCCTTTACCTCGATCAGTAGAGCACTGAACTGGTGTGCCAAAGGACCCGGGTTTAAATCCAATCAGAGACATGGAAAATGTTTCTGTTCCAATGTAACAGGCATTTACTAAACAAGGCTAGTAGGAAGGCCTGTATCTAACACTACTACATTGGTATTCTGACATCTAAAGCTTGTATAATTTATACCAAGAATATTTAAATAAGTATTGTTCAAAACCAAATAGCATGCTTTCAGTGGTGCAAGTCCATGGTACAAATTTAAGGTGTTTGTAAGCCGTTTCACCATCATCTTACCCTTTGAAATGTGATACTAGATACGTAAATACGATCGTGTCGTGTATACCCCGTGTTTCATACACTGAAAATTCTCACCTTTAGTTTTGTTTTCATGCGCCATTTATTTATTGATGTTCACAATTTGCTTGTACGTAATGTTCATAGACTACAAAAGGCCGGGGTGCTTTAAAATATGTTGCATGTGTATCTGTCATGGAGATAACAGTACATAGATGCAGATGAATTAAAGATAAACTGAAAGAGAATCAAAATTGTATTTAGCTTTTAAGAAACTGATTCATAAGATACACTGGATTTTCGTATGCATTTATTGGATTGGATTGTATTGTATTGCATTGTATTCTAATGTATTGTATTGTTTATTTCTCATATATTACAAAGAACATACGTGTATATGTTACATTGATAACAAAAATAAGAATGACATCAATAAGTTATATAAAATCAATTAGTAAACACGAAAAAGAGCATGCTTTTCGAATGATATTATTTTTTTTTTTAAATTCCATGTTTATTGGCATGGTGAGGATAAACCTCTCTATGTTGTGGCCTTTGATTATATGACATAAATAGGCAGTTAATATGGTGTTAAACGTAATCATATCCCAAACAAACATATTAACAAAATCGAGTGTGGGGCAACACGGACCTCCGGCAAAAGCGGAGCAGGATCATGTGCCATGGAGGAGCAAGCATCTCTGATGACCAGTCACACCCGCCGTGAGCCCTTAGTCGAAATAAAGTAAAGGGATTACCCGTAGTCAAATCTAGTATGAAAATGAAGTCTAACAAAGGGTATTGAAACAAATTCAGTCAACATATGACTTGTTGATACTTTGTAATCGCAAACAAGGTCGACGTCATTATAGCACCGTAGAATTTGCGACATAAGACTTTAAACGAGATCTTTATAACCCGCAACAGCAACTTTTTGGTTAGTAGTTGACCTCGCTTTAAAAAGTCCTCATATGCATAGCAGCTCTTGCGTATCGAATCATCTGGGGACATACACACCATAAGCAGGTATAGTGGTATATTACTACATAGAAAGGAAAGTTGACGATTGCAAAGTTAAAGTCATTACGCTTATCATATAATGTAGTTGTCAGTCTTCCATTAGAGTCAATATTAAGTAAAATATCCAAATTTGAAGCAGTTATCTCAGATTCTGTGATGTCCTTTATTTCGAGTTCGTCGGGAGTAATATCCAAATGATCTGATGAAGAAGTTCCGATAAAAGTTACGATGTTGGCTAATATCCGCGACTTCGACAATTTCCGGAACACTCTCGGTAAACAAAAGTTACTCTAATTAAAACAAGAGTTACTGTCCGTAGCAATGAAGTGAATTGAATTTTATTTAAGGACTCAACACAAGAATACAAATTATGCATAATAAAATTATGTCAATCTCTAATCAAATAATAAAATTATGTCAATCTCTAATCAAATCAAAAGGAATATCACAGACACATCACAAATATGTTTTCAATTACGATCGCATTTATGTAACAAGATTATATGGTTATATGGAGGACTACAAATATCCTAAGGATAACCTAAAAAGCCTAAAGGCTTATTTCCAGTGAGGTCCTTTGTTAGTTGTTATTGAAGTGC
>CAJDSM010000209.1:22860-40178 GCA_903981925.1 Ostrea lurida
CGTGGATAATATGACATGAAAAAATGGAGATTAACATAAATATAAGGACTTTATCATTGTAAAATGAACAGAACGTTAAAATGCCGTAGGGACAGTCGTGGCCGATTTCTTGAACGACTGAAATCGAGTAACGTTCGTGGAAAACTAAGTCGCAAGACTGTTTTTATGGATCTGGTCATACGTGCTACGCTGACCCATGCCAGAACTCGAACTGCCCGCTCTTCAACATCAGACTTGGTAAATTAGCGCAGAGAGAAAGTTGAAAGGAAGGACGAAGTTCTAATAGTTGAATTCGGCGAGCTTTTGTCAAACCTCAGACACTGTAAACATTGTAATTGGGCCATGTGCCGTTAACATATGACAATGTCATTGGTGAACTGCGGAAAGGGTTAGGGTGTTATTTGAATGTGAAGTGCTTATTAAATGTCGACTGTGGGGAAGTTAGTTTGATTCCGTATAGAAAAAAAAACAAGATAAAAACAAAGACGCTTGGGCTGCGTTCAAGAGCCTAGGCTAGAAATATGGGTCTCTTAAACGCACTGTATGAACTAATGCTTGTTATTGCTACGTAGGGCTAGCCTAGCATGCCGTTCAAGATCGTAGCGCTACCGAGCCCTACGTTGCTGCTTCCATCTTCAACGCAGTCCAGGGCTGCCGTGTTTTGTTGTTAGTAAGAGATGAAACTGGGCACAGGTTAGTGAGATATATTTATTTTTGTGTGTGTTTGACACTGTGTGTATCATACTGTCCATATTCATAAATGTATTCTGTAAAACCCCACCCCTGTCAAATTAAAGGTAGTCAGAATATAACAAGGAATATCCTTGTAATATTATGACTACCTTTGATTTTAGGCATATAATTGATTATATTGGTCAATTTCATGTCGACACTGCAGCTTAAACCCATAAATCTTAAAAGTCTTAAGAAAATGGAACGATGAGCTGGGGTATATGAAAAAGCTGTTGCGAAATTATATCTGCAGAAAGCAGCCACTGATGCTCTTCAGAGAGAGATGAGGTAAGTTAATAAAAAAATGTATTTCAAATTTGTTTTGAATAAAGATGCTGAAATTTAATCTAAGAAGTTTGTGCATAAATCATTGTGTATCATAGTGATGTTGGAGTAAAGTACTGAGGCCTTGAAGTCCATGAGGCAGATGAATGAATAATTGGGGATACATGATTACGTTTGACACAATGTTAACTTAGCTATGAACCATGAATCCAGGTTATCCTATATCACTTTGTAGGTGTCGTTTCTAGGTTTGTTTGTATTATAATCCTTTAAATTTTGTTATGGAATTAGTATGATGATTTTTTTTATGAACCATGAATCCAGGTTATCCTTTTATAACTGTACCGTCACATATGAAACAAATTTACATTATAAAAAATCACTTTGTATAGCATGTCTGTGTGATAGTCACTGTTTTGCAATAACTGTGGCTATTATTTGTTACTGTATTTAATACATGCATGTTGATCAAACAATCTTGCTGAAAATGTCAAACATAAGAAAAACAATCATAGTTTTATGGTACATGCACCATATAATAATAATGTGTATGCTTTTATGTTCTGTATATATGATCTTATGTGCAGAAAATTGTTGAAAAGTAATTCGTCTTTGGATATTGGGTTCTCTGCCGAATCGAAGGATTGGACCGATGATAAAAAATGACCCGCCAAGCCTGAAACCATTAACTCCTAGACAGAAGGCAGAACTAACAACGTCTGATGACGGTTGATTATGATATATTACGTCTGGTGACAGGTGATTATTCCACAAATAGTATGTAAAAAAATCCACACAAGAAAGGTATAATCAAAATATTTGAAGGCCGATTGAGTATACTCGACTAGTTTCTACAATTCTTCAGGAGTATAATGATTATACTCCTGAAGAATTGTAGAAACTAGTCGGAGTATACTCAATCGGCCTTCAAATATATATATATATATATATATATATATATATATATATATATTATATAATATATATATATATATATATATTATATATATATTGCGCATCTGGTGCATAAAAATTGGTACCGTATATGATTTATATATATTATATATTATATATCTATTATATATATATAATATATATATATATATTATTATATATATATATTATATATATATATAATTTTAAAAAATATTAAGCTAATATGTACAAAACATGTACCAGAATCTTGTATCATTTCAATTCTAATTTTTATGATTAAATTATCGAAGATTTAGTACCAAAAAAAATCCACTTGCAACTAAACGCACAGCGGTTTTTCATCTTCTTCATAGTCCAATACGATCTGAAAAAAAGTCAGAGGAAAAAAAGAATGAAGCTTAGATTTCCATGCAAGACGAGGCGAGGCATGTCAGCTGTTGCCGACACAGCTTGGCACAAAAGAGGGTTTGGCAGTCTGACTTGTAAGAACATATTGCATTGTAGTAATTTCAGTAGGTGTAAAATTTATTGTTTTGCATGATTTTACAAAGTTATGACAATAATTCTAGCAAAACCTATTATGCCAGAGATTCTATATAGAAATAGTACACTGTACGCTATTAAATTTTGTTTGATTAACAGATGACACATTATCCTTAAACATTTTAATTTGTACATTATATTCAACATCTTTTCAGCCCATACTTTCTTCATGGGCAATGCCAAGTATGGGAAGAAGGTGGTAAAATCAGTAATACATCACAAAACCTGTGGGATTTCCACCAGCGGTTGTTCCACATGCAAAACCAGACACATGATGGGTAAGATGAAATAACACCGTCAAATGCATTCTGACGTCATTTTAGGACGTCATCAAGAGCAAGTAAGATACAAAAATAGTTCATGTTGCTCAATCTTGTTTCAGCCAATCAAATTGCTTGTATAGGGGTGTAACAAGTAAAATTAAATTATTGACGTCTAAAAAACCTTTCATTTTCAACTATTCCTCAACGTCATTGCAACGTCTTGTAAAAGGACGTCTTAAGGACGTATGGAAATTACGTCTAGAAAACTTTCATATTCGATCACTTTACAATTCATTTCAACGTCTTGGTGCAACGTTTAACTAATGTCTCGAAGACGTCATTTGCCTGCTGGGATAAAATATTGAGCATGTTCATAGATCCATATCACAGGAAATCCTGCTTAATCCTACTTAACGATGTCCTGAGAACATTGTTTCTTATCAAATTTTCGAACATATAAAATTTAAATTTCTTTTACACCCAACGTTTTGTCAAAGCTAACATTTTCAATTAACTACTATACGTATTCAAATTTTTTGGCTTCTCAAGTTTCATCTCATGCCTGATTTTTCATTTGGTGAAGTGAAGGGCAAAAAGTTTGCATCTATTGACGGTAAACAACTGTTCCGGGTCAAAATGCCACAAAAGTTTACTGCTAATTTATGCATTAATTGGCTCTTGAATTTACAAAGATTTTGCAACGCCTTATACTTTCAATTGAAATCGAATGCATTGAGTCTCAACTTCACGTCACGGTTGTATTATGTTCCATGACATAAAAATCGGGCGTAGATTCGCTCTGTAGTTTGGTTCTTCTCTGGAAATCAACAAAAAAGACAGAAATTCATGACACTTTTTACAATTAAATCTGAATTCTGTGAAAGGTGATTTTGACTTGGGTGTTCTGCTTTGTAGTAACAATTGCATGACGGGGAAAAGGAATACAAAGCTTGAACAACACCGACATACAGGTGGGTAAAGTATTTAAGAGTTAATTATCAACAAATTGCATACATATATAACTGTTTATTTATGTTTTTAGAGGAATATTTATTGATAGGGATGGACGTACACGCGTTAAGGCTCAGTAAAGGCGTTGTATGTGCAAACAACATGATTATCTAGAATGTATGATAGTTACCAAACTCATCCAAATACATTTTAAGCATTTCCATGTATACTTAATTCATACTGGATATAATTATGTTGTCTTTTGCGAATTTTTCAACCAAAAAAAAAAAGCTGAGCGTTATCAAATGAAAAATTCAGCATTGTACTTGTATTCTTTTGTCAACATTTATTATCCGACTGCTCATCGTATAATAAAGGGTAAAATGATGCCAGTAGGTTAAATAAAAATCCCTCCTCTGTTCATAACCATTGTCTTAATTTTTTATAAATATATCTTTGAAACTAATATTTACTTTTAAAATAACATCATCGTCTCCAAAGTATGCTTATTATTTAGCAATCTTCCAACAACATTTTATGTCACTTTGATTCAACACGACATTCATCAAAAATACTGTAAGATATTGGATGACTAAGTATCTCAACTACTGTACCATAACTATCATAAAATTGTATTTGTTAAATTTATTCCTATTTAATATAAACAAATCCTGCTTCTAATATTTACAACCCATTTCAGATTTTTAGTGTACTGAAATTGAAAATATAAGAAATGAATTTCATTTCTAAAAGTACATGAACATTATGCTGACAGTTCACAACCGCATGATTTACAACCTACTTTGATTTTTCAGTTAGATTTTTTATTATTCATAACTGCATTGTTCGCCACAATAAATGGCTTCACTATAGAATAAATTAACAGAATTACAGTATGAAAATCATAAGTAGAGCATCGCTATTGCTTATCAATATTGCCCAAAGTCTATCGTGTAAAAGCAACTATGTGCACACACTGCATACAAAGGAACGTGGGGGAAAAATAACATGCCACTCCCTAATAAAAATAACAGCCACAAATAATGAAACTAATTAAGAAATTAATGTTATAAGATTTATTTTCTTGATGGCGGTAACAAAGGGAAAACTCCATCAATTTCTTAAACAAAGTTGAGATGTATTAGAAAAGTCTGGATGAAACCAACATTGTTTCTGACTTGAAATTTGTATGATTTGGCCCATACTTTAAAATTCACATCAATATATATTCAACCTTACATATAGATATATTGGTGATGTCTTATCAATTAACAATAAGAATTTTCATAAGTATGTACATATGATATATCCCGACGAACTCTAAATAAAGGACACCACAGAATCTGACACATCTGCTTCATATGTGGATATTTTACTTAATATTGACTCTAATGGCAGACTCACAACCAAATTATATGATAAACGTGATGATTCTTCACTGTTTAATTTGTAGCATTTCTTTAATGCAAAAAGGTCTTAAGATAATGCACGAGACATGATTGGGCAAGCCTTTAGAATCATATATTTGGCATGGAATAAAGTAAAATAAAAGNTCACAACCAAATTATATGATAAACGTGATGATTCTTCACTGTTTAATTTGTAGCATTTCTTTAATGCAAAAAGATAGAGCTAATCATCAGCAATAAAGTTACTTCATTGCTATCCATATAGCTCATATAAAAATGCACCAACTTTGATCCCCAAATATTTTCTTATATATTTCGCGCTTGCTTATATGGTAGATATCCTAAAAAATGCTTACTAAAATATCCTTCATACATCCTAATATGCGAAGAAGTACCTACTCTTATTCAAGTTTTATGAACTTTATCGATCTTATCAAAATCAAATTAACTGATGGGAGGAGGGGGAGGGGTGCATCTATCGCTTAGTCAACTGAGTTTTCGGTCCACTCAGCTCCCTAGGTTAGGTCCGAAAAACCCTGTGACAGATCTGCTTCATAATTGGATATTTACTTTCGTAATTGACTCGAATGCAGACTGACAATCTTACTAATTTATATGAATATACTTGATGAACCTATTCTCTAATTGAGATAAGCTAACATGATCACCACTTCATCACTGCTAATGGTGTGAATGTCTTTCGTCAGATTAATCGATAACGCAAGAGCCGAGGCTATGCGTAATGCGCATCTTTTAAAGCTAAGAGGCCTACTACTAACCAAAAAAGTTGATGTTTTGCAGGTAGTATAACGAATCTGCGAGTTTAAAGTATCATTTCGCAAATTATACAGGTCTCGCTATATGACCCTTTGTTTGCGATATACAATATTAATCACTATCATATGTTTGACTTGAATCATTGTTTCATACCTTTGTTAGACTGTTATCTTTCTAACTTAGATATTGACGACAATGGATAAACCCGTATTTACATTGGTACCGACCTAAGGGTTCACGGCCGGTGTGACATGGTCAGCATCAAAGGAGATGCTTACTCTTCACTATGACAAAGCGATCCTGCTTACGCTGTGTGTTGAGGCCCGATGTTGCTCCCTGACACTACGGACTTATGCTAGTATACTGTTATTGGGATCCTTCCTTGATTACGTTTAACATCATTGCTTTTTACCCTCGCCAATTATGTTACTTAATGAAACTGGACGGGTGGAGGAGTGGTATTATTTAATAGTAGTTTTCTGTTTAGATAATCAGAAGATTTTGCGACAAATTATTTCACTCTTCTAGCACTTATTCGGCGTATTTGTTTTGTGCCTAATCTGTCTTGTTTTCAATTTGTCGCGTTCTCTTTTTATAATTACGAGTAACTTTATCTGTCATTGAATTTAATCATATTTGCACTGTAATAGGTGATTCGTAATTTAAGACTGTAGACCATTTAGAATACAAAGATATTGACAGACCATTAATCTTAAAGAATTTCTTAACGGTTTGTAAATTTTTTTCTTCCATACGAGTATTTGTTGACTATCGACTTATTAGAGAGGGAAGATTCCAGCGGAGTACACACTCGTGTTTATAGACGTTATTAAACTAATGTAATGGGCATGCGACTATACACTGCCGTCCGCAGTCTAATCTGATGGAATAATCAAAGTCGTGAGAAAAATTATTATGGAAACTGTTTACAAGAACTCTGGTGTGTGCTCAGACATCTAGTTCAATAAATATTTTATTGTGTTCACCTATTGAGTCGAATGTTCATCTGAATTTGTAAATGCATCAATTTTCACATTAATAATAGGAAATCAAGCCTATTGAAAAAAGTTAATACGAGTTACCTCTTACCAAAATTGCAAACCAACATTCCGATTAATCTTCAGGGAAGATAATGATTTAGAATTCAATTTTATATTTACCTTTTTTTATTCAGTGTCCTTTTTCTAAATGAACAGAAAAGAGTTGACTGTTTTCTTCTGGTGGATGGCTACTGTGTGCAGTGCTGGTGAGTTAGTCTTAAATGATGTGCCAATTTTTTTCATTCAGTGAGACAGGGATTCAATGTTATGTTTTTGAGTAGAGAATTCATTTCACGATTGAGACAGGAATGTTATTTATATTTTTATGTTTTCACGAGTGCGAAGCATGTGAAAATGTGAAAATTCCTGTCTCGCGAGGGAAATAAATATTCTCCATCTACCAACAAAAGTATTGCATTTTCTGTTTTTCTTCGTCTTTTTTAGCTGTCCAAGCCCTGTATTAATTCCGATACATCTTATAGAAATTGCTACGCAAGGATTTGCAAATAGAAAATTTCGACTATGAAATGAGAAATCGTCATTTCGGTTATTCATGTATATTATATTGACGTAGGATTGAAATTTGTGTCGTTACGACAGCAAAAGTCTAAATCTAGGCATGAAATGGCATAAAATATATATGAACCTCGGAGGTAAAAATCTTTATAATTTGCTGTTTGTGCTTGTAATAAAGTTTTAAACTACATTATATATGCAACATTGTCGCTAACTCGGCTAAACAAATCACAATGAAGGTGAAGTACCACAAACTGTTCAGCGCTCAACGGTTCTTTAGTACAGCAGAGTCACAGACCTAATTGGTGTATACGTGCACTTTGGAGGACTAATAACCATGTCGTGTTGTATAAGGAGGTGCGATTTAGATTTACCAGCTTTTGATTAAATAACTCGTGAAATGTAAATTTCGCCTGTTTATCAAAATTTTTGCTTTTTCTTGATGTGCAATTGACTCCATAGAGCTTCGTAAGCCGTATATGCACTTTTTGCTTTGTGTTAGAATCGTTGGACACTCTGTCACAGTATGCGGAATGACAATTCGTCGGTTGCAGAGAAATATCTTTTTGTTCAGTATCGCAAGGGGTCGTATCCTGGATGATGAGGCATACGAAATTTGCTGCTGTGTTGTAAACAACCCACTTTCTTATAATTATACTGACTAATTATATAATTGGATTTTTGTGCCTAGTCCACTGACTAATGTGCTAAAAGCGCTTGTTGTAAATGTTCACTAACAAAATGAAGTGGGCTTCCATCCGTAGTCTAGGGCAAGACACCACTGTGGTCTAAAAACTTTATTCGGCAGTGATGGCAACCTTAACAACAAAATGACTTTGACGAGAGCTTTAAGGGTATATGTGGTATTTAAACACAAACACTTCAGTCACAGAAGTCTATGAATCAACTATATTATGTCGACCTCTTTCAGTTTCTCGGTTTTAGAGAAAGGAACGGGCCCCATGAAGGTGGTAAATATTAAATGTCTCAAATATAGTTATAAGTGAAGTAAAAATATGTGCAACCAACTTACGATTGTTCTGCAAGCAGAGTAGAATTCTATGTTTTGAGTTCAAGTGGTCGTAAAATTAAGTTGGAGTTTTTGTGCAATTGGGACTGAATGTATCAATAGATCTATGCCCCAAAATCATTTACTATTGTACAACGGTGGGCCCTTTATGGTACGAAATAACATTTTTCATCCAAAGACAGTTGCACGTTCCCCAGTTATTTTGGGAAGGTAAAAACATGGGACGATTCACAAAAGGCGTCCAGTAACTTTTTTGCCGGAAGTGTGATGAGGGATGGAATTAACCATGCGGATTCATAACATATCGAGTTGGACGGGCTTGTTTAATCAAAATAACATCAATTGTGTCCCAAGTAAGACTTTAGAAGACTTATAGTATGGCAGCTTTTCATTTGACGCAATCAACATGCATCGCCAAAACTCTGGTAACCAGTTCGCACTATAGAGCCTCCAAAACAATCAAATAGTTGTAAGCAACCAATTGGGTATAGAAGCTTAAATTCCCGGCTAAATCATTCAGGTGACATACGATTACGAATTACATCAGTGAAAATTATCGATATCGAAAATTGACTTATATAAGATGCATCATTAAAACATAATTACCAAATTACTTGATTGATCTCGTTTCCACGGTTAAATCAAAACAAAGTGAATTTCGCAACAACAACGCATATCAATACTCAACGTTTTTAAAATTTCACAAGCTTAAAGCGTAATCAGTATCGGAAGACTTGATTTTCGTTGCAGGGCCTCTTATCATACGAATACCGCCTTTATAGACCAACTTATCATGGTCTATACTGCTGTGGACTGGTCATCCTTAACAAGCAGACAAATTCATCCTACACTCTTCTTGGCTGACAGTAAGAGATTTTTTTCTATATTGAACCCGCTCCTCTATTTTACACCTATACAGGAACACTCTAATTCCAATACAGGAAAGCCATCCAATAGCAGGTTACTAGCAAAAGCTCGCTGTGAATAAATTTAAGTAAAATTAACGTTTGAGACAGTTGTCGGAAACACGCGAAAAATATATAATTTTAAAGTAAATGTTGATTGATTCAGAAGACTTGTGAGAGTTCTGTACGTTTAAAGGGACCAATGGAATACGTAATCTGAGCTAAACAAGCTAAGTAAAGTATTTCTAATGGTCAGGAAAAGATGCGAAACGTCAATTGTTGATTGACAAGAGATAATACAACAAACTAATCAATTCTTTGTTATTATGCAAGGCTCGGTCCATGTTTTTGTTTTTATAGAAATGCTTAAATAGAGAAAGAATTCTGTGAAAAAAAGATTTGGATGTGCAAGAATAGCAAAACCTTCGACTGTGTTCAGAATGAGACTTGTATATTAAAAACCTCACTTAAATAAAGTTTTACTAATAAAGAGAGAAGACTGACAACTTTAAAAATGGAAAACATAAATTTTTAGGCTCAAAAACGTGTGTTATGCCATGGTCAGAAAAATTCGAGTCAATTGGTTGGTTACAAGTAGATATACAACACTAATAATTCGTGTTATGTATGCAAGGCTCGTTGTCATGTTAATTTGTTTTTATAGTAAAATTGCTAATAGAAAATTCATGTTCAAAAACAGATTTGGAGTGAAGAATGCGAAAAACTCTTCGACTGTGTGTCAGAATGAACTTGGTAATTTAAAACTCTACTTTAATAATGAAATGTGTACGACCCATATAAGCAGGGAATACTGACAACTTTAAAAAAGAACAACATAAATGTTAGCTCAAAACGTGGGTATAACCCCTTAAATCGACTATAGTCATACCTGTAAAAGTCAAAACAAAATCATATTTTTAAGACATGTCGACTGCCGAAATACAAGATTATACCAAGAGTCAGGAACATGCAATCTTAGTTGCTTTGTGATGTTTTAAGTGGAACGCTGAACCTAGATCCTCACAGGCAGACAACCAGGTTACCTAGTGGATGTATTTACAATGAGAGAGAGAGAGAGAGAGAGAGAGATGAGAGAGAAGAGTAGAGAGAGAGAGAGATGAGAGAGAAGGTAGAGAGAAATTGTTGTATAAAGCTTTTACCTAATCTAGTCTTCATATAAACTTAATATTCTGACTGCTTCCACTTGTACTCATGTGCATGCCAATACCAACGTATATTGTTTGACCCTATGGGACCCGCATCTCTCCTTACAATACCTCCTCAGTCGGTCCTTGCGGTGAATGTCCTGCGAGTGCCGACAAGCAGCATCCGCTACAAGTCTACCATCAATAACTAGTAGTACTTCAGCCAATACAGAGCAGTTCCACGACACAACAATCTACAAGTAACTGCTGTCACATCAAGATTCTACAACAAGAAACCTTTACAAGTTTGACACATACCGTCAGATGGTTCTAGCATTCCGCACACAGTTAACAACTATAAGTTCTGCCTTAACGGTCTAGGAACTTTTCCAAATAGCAACAATTACTAACCTCTCAAATACCCTTGATAAAAAGTACCAATAAAGTATGGTTTTAACGTCTAACCTGCGACAGGATCCAACAGGTTGTAGGAAAGTCGCCTTGATGATATGCGATCTTATCGTTAAATCAAAAAGCCACGTAGTGCACAAAGCACATGGAAGAGCAGTGGCTAGAAAGCAGATACCAAATATAGAAAACTGCCGACGCACTAACAAGCATATCTTGGTTGATGGTATCGTATAGAGGACTCTGAATGGCAAGAAAAGTGCCTACAGTGTTATGTAACAATATTAACTAGATGGCTGCATTTTCCTTGTTCGAGGCTTAGCGATGATAACATAACATAGATTCTTCTTATACTTGAACTGACATATGCTTTAATAGCAAAATTTGTTACTGTCATCGTAAACAATTGTTTTAACTTTTGGTGTTATTGTTTGTTGGATTTTTGTTTGAGTTCTTGTTTGTTGGGGTTTTTGGGGGGGGGTTTTTGTTAGTTGTTTTTTTTATGTGTTGTTTTGTTTTGGTATGTTTGTAGTGTGTTTTCTTCTTTTTTTAAGTTGATTTTTTATTATTTATTTGCTTTCTGTTGTTATTTTCAGTTAAAATTTAACTGTAATGGTATCTTGTGCTCCTTATCTCATTCCGACTGTAAATACTACACTCATGTTTATTCATAGGGATATCCCACTGCGTCATACTCAATCATTATTCTCCAATCTAACGATGTGGAATAATGTTCTTCAAACGACTGCACAGTCACCACTGGTCGACGTGTCACGTCGTCAGCTAGAACAATCACAACAATATGGACTAACAGTGCATGAAGTCAAATCTTAGACGTTCGATTCGACGTCTGCCCAGGGAAAACTGAGTACAACAGATTCTAAAGAATTAAATTCTACTGTGTTTGATGCACTAATCAAAGTGCAACTGATAAAAAGGGATCAAGCGACTGATAGCTTCACAGATGAACGATCGTTACCCTAGTCTCAACATACAACTGAAAATAATGCGGATTACTAGCAGGCAAACTGTATCACACCAATTAGACAACATAAAGTATCACATGCGAATGCCGATAACAACAGCAACACATCTATTCGACGACCCGATTGACAACACAACCACACCAACGCCGGATGACAAACACAATCATTCAACCAACCGATGACATCACAATCCACTACCAAGCCCGATTGACAACAATTCCATTACGAAACACGATGACACAAACATCAACAACCCGATACTATCACAATCCATCACCAACCCGAGGACCAACACATTATCCCATTACGAACCCGATAACAACACAATCCATCACCACCCGACTACATCACAATCCAATCACCAAACCCGATGACCAACACGATTCCTTACGACCCGAATTGAAATAACACGTTTGGTCACGAACCCGAATTAAACCACAACGCATCGATCACCACTTTTTTATCTTGTTATTATAGCTGCATGGCAAGTCAGCCGAGTCGGATTCCACGAAATCCACTCATCTCTATAACAACTGCGGATTCCACTGGGATAAGAACAAAGACAGCATCCGATTAGAATTTGGTCTTCGCATCTGTGACAGTTCACTGTCTGCGACAACAACGCCCGACATCTGCCACATGTACGCCAGAAACTAACGAATAGCGCTGGAATGAGTTGATGTAGACGCCGACAATACAAACTTGGCCACGTAAATAAGGTCGGAGCTACAATCTTACAAAAAACTAGAAATCGGACAGCTACAATAAGTTGTGCAAGGTCTGGGTGGGGTGATAGTCAAATTCAGATTCGGAGGGGGATAGGTTTGCCGTGATGACAAATACAGCTTGCACACAATGATTGTGGGATGTTAATTCTAACATGCACATAGATAAACGTAGCGACAGTAGTTAAACATTAAATAAGAAATCTTCTTTTGAAACAAAACATGGAAAAGCGCGCCAACACAATTCCCAAAAGGGTTGGATCTCGTTTTATGAAAACGTTTTGTAAACCACAAAGAGCATTAACTATTCAACTGGTTCTAACCCTATCTGTAACTGCAACGTAATGATGAAATAGATCAATTATTAGCTATTTGCTATTGTCTTCTACTGTTTGTGATTGCTGTGTATCATAAATTCAGTGACACAGAAACATGTTAGATCTATATTAATTAGTACATTAAAATCTGTGCGAATGTTCATGTAAATTACGGAAGTTATGTCGAATGCTTTGAGAAAAGCAAACATCCATGATCCCTTTTCATCGAAACCTTTTCCTGTACAGTAATGTAAGATAACATAACTACAATGGCCCTTGCATGTTTGTACAGATGGACTTTACATACAATACCGAGACTAGTAGCTGACACACTGTAACGTGTGAGATCGGAGTTTCAGGCCTCCCTCGTGCGCAAGGCAATGTCAAACATAACGGCGTAAACATAAAGTAGCGATTTGCAAGGACAATGTAAGTGGGGGAAAGTGGAATTGAATGTCTGTTAGCTTCTAAGCGAGGGGTATAGTCTCTCGCCACTCTCCTCCTCTCTCTCCTCTCTCTCCTCTCTCTCTCCTTCTATCTCTTCTCAGCTCTTCGTCCTCTCTCTCTCTCCAAATTCAGCAACAGAAGGTGGCGTCAGCATCTGATTGGGTGACGCACACATGACAAATGGGGGCAGCGTAGTGAATGGTGTTTCGCGTCAGTAGAGTCCCCGGAATCTGAAACTGTGTGTCCATGTAGCGGATGTAAGTCGTCCGAGGACGATGGTCCTTTGCGAAGGGGTTCCACAGTATCCAGAGGAACTATGCGAAGCTTCAGGGGAATCTTCGTTGAACGGCGAAAAGCAACGGACATTAGAGGAGTGAATTCACACTGCCATCACTAGTGAGCTAACTTTCTGACGATGTGGTATAGTCTCTCTGAGTCAAGCGTTTATGTACTGTGAATCTGGGTCAGCAATTGGATGGATGAACGCTACACGTGACAATAATGATCATCGTCTTTCAATCGCCAATAATTCTGGATCATATTTCGGATTGACAGTAACAACGGAGGACCCCGTGTATGCAAGGCGCCTAGAACGTTTCAGAAGCCTTAACACTAACATAGATGCTAAAGGTGGTTATTTTCCCTACAGCGCTTGATGTTTATTAGGACGAAAAATTCTTGAAAGGAGTAAACTATCAACTAATCGATGTATAAACACCAACGAAGGATATCTGTTCATGAGTGCCAAAACTAATAACGAATTGTAATAATTACCCATCCATTTCATATACCCTCTTATATCAAAGTAAACACAGTAAACTACCATCCCCAGAATTGTATATGTACTGGAAACAAGAATTTATTTAGAATGAACCTTTCCGGTGTGTCTATTAACACAAGGGTAATGTCATCTGTACTTTTGTATGAACCAGCTTCACCATGTGTGGCACTCTATCAATGTACGGTGTCTTGTAATTTCAGACAAGACTTCATGATATCAATTACACGTCAAAGCTTTAAATAAAATGATTAACGAGTTCATCTTTAAACAGTGTTTTTAAATTGTTCGCCCTACCCATATTACACAGTATTCTTATGTATTTTTATTGCTTTGGTGTAAGTGAGAAGATGGTCTCTTTTGTTGTTATTCTCCCGTTTAGAATTCTCGTGCTGCATTCCGTAAATTCTTTTATCTTTACATTTATATTACATATGGGTGTTTCCTTTCTCAGGAGCTGAATAAGATTTGTTGTATTAATCCACAGTAACACCAGAGAACTTAATCAAACACGAAGTTGATTAAGCTCGGATATATAACCAGAGAACTTGAATACAGAGTTGGTATGTTCTCCCGTTTGATATTCTCGTGCTGCTTTCTATACATTTTTATCTTTACATTTATATCATATGTGGGTGTTTCCTTTCTCAGGAGCTGAATAAGCTTAGTTGTATTAATCCACGGTATCACCAGAGAACTTTTAAAACACGAAGTTGAAAGCTCGGATGTATAACCAGAGAACTTGCAGTTGAGTATGGAGTAGAGTATTCTCAGAGAACGCATTTACACAAAGTTAAATAAGTTCAGATGTAGACCCATAGTATACCTAAAGAGGTTGAATTAGCTCGGATGACTTAAACACTGATTTGAATAAATTCAAAGGACTTAAAGGGGCATAGACACGTTTTGAGCCAAAAAAATTTAAATTTTAGATTTCCATTTTTAATGTCTACGATGCTAATTAAGGGTTTTCTAATGGTAAGCAAAACTTTGAACTTCTTTTCTTGAGATACAACAATTTTTTTTTGTTTTGTAAACAAGGTTCGTGTCGTGCCTTTGTTTACATTATATGAAATGCTCAGTCAAAGCGTTCGGTAAGCAATTTTAACAGATCACAAATTCTTTAAAACAAAATAAACCAGTTTCTAGTGTTTTCTTACATCTATTGTTTTTTTTACCTGGTATTTTTGCGAAACAATCTTTATGTACACAAAAACAAGACACGAGAGTCTATTTACATAACAAAAGAATGGGAGCGCTCGTATCTTACTTGGTAACCTCCACAACTGGACATCCAAATTTTGATGACGACTAGAAGTAACTTGGTTATGCATTTTAAACATTAAAAAATGCAAATATAAAATTTAGCTCAAAACGTGTTCATGTCCCTTTAAACTTGAATAAGATCAAGTATGTTCATCGACGGTATCACCAAAGAGTTTAATCACGGAGTTGAAATAAAATCAGTAAAGAGCTACACGATACTGTATTTCTGTCAAAATAGTAGTATTTATTATTATGATATGTTTGTTTCATACATCGAAGTAGAATGCACCTCAACCGATAGAACATCAGAGAATGTAGAAAGTTTTTACTTTCTCAAAGCAGATACAGAACAATGTTGATGAGTTCTATCACTTAGCAAGAGGAGGACTTTGAAGAAATAGATACCAGTTTTGTAAATACAGTGTGTAAAGTGTACGAGTGTATGAAGTGCGACATTTTAGGGTACGTTTGATTAGACAACACGTGTTACGAGTATTGTTAACCAAACACCGTTATCCTACACTAGTGTTGAACTCGAGTCAAGACGAGTATACTCCCCAAATTAGCAGGAGCACAAGGAAAAAATTGGTAGCCATGTCGAAAAAAACCCACTCCGTTTTATTTGCTAGTGTTGTATGCATCTATNTAAAAAACACTCTATTGCACATGCGCGTATCAAACACTAGTATCACTAGGTCGTCTTAATCAAACGTGCCCTTATACTTCATAATATACTGTCTCGCTTCATATTTCTGGTTTGAAAGGTTGCTGTTTATACCTTATTTTTGAAAATGAAATTCATTTCTTATATTTACTTTCCATTTACGTTTAGCCGATAAAATAGACGTTCTATATCTAGATTCAAATGCACATCGTTCACATTCTTGAGGAAAAGGTGTCATTTCAATTAATAAAAAAATCAAAAAGAAAACTCTTGCAAATGTAAAATTAAAAGTCGATACATTTTCGTAACAGACGATACCAACAGATCATATAAACAAACAATATCAACAGATTATATCAACTCATTTGCCTTTTAAAGGTCTATAATGTAAAATAGATTTGATTCTTACATTCTAATAAATCTGTCATTGTCGTGTTTTCGTCAAGATCAAAATTCCATGCAAAACACATGTCCTTTGAAAATCTAGGAACAATTCATTACTTTGCAAATGCGTCTAGTGCCATTAAAAATGAAATCTATTCCAATCAGGGTTTTATGTCAGTGTTTCGGGGCTCACTAGACGAATCAATTCATTTAGTGGCTCACGGCTGGTGTGACCGGTCAACTCCTCCTAGGCACCTGATACAAACCTCCGGTGCCCAGGCAGTCCGTGATTCCAACTCATGTTTTTGTGTAGTCTATTGGACTTACGATTATACTGTTCGTTATCTTTGCCTTTAATTAGTAGCGATTATTTCAGTCTATTAAAACTATCTCGAACACACGTGTGGATACAAGCGTGATTACTATATGTAGACAAGGAAGAGGATGGGAAAGTGCAAAAGGAATGGTTAGAAAGGGTCTGGAGAGAGAGAGAGAGAGAGAGTGTGAGTGAGGGAGATGAGAGAGATGAAGAGAGACGAGAGGAGTAGAGAGAAGAGGAGAGAAGAGAGAGAGATGAAGCATACACTCTCCATTGTGACTTCAAGCATAGAAAAGCGAATTCAGGAAGTGTGTTAACACACTGGTATTTTCATCGCCCTAACACGATTAATTCATAAAAGGTGCCAAAGGAACAGACATCGCTACATGCTATGACAGGAAGTTACCCTTTCATGTTTACCAGAAAGGCGCTCTGTCACATTATTTAATGCTATCACTATTGATGTTGCCCATCACAAGCTCTTTAAACCAC
>CAJDSM010000210.1:7409-23701 GCA_903981925.1 Ostrea lurida
ACCTGATCCTGCCTTCGCTTTTGTCGGATTTGTTTGTAAGGATTTTTATGCAATTTCCGAATCCAGTAAAGGTATGGTAATTCAAATTGATCCTGGTTCTTCAGACTATTGAAAGTATTTAAAACAGAAAGGTGATTTTGAAGATATTCGTCTTTAGTCAGATTGCTTGGAGTGTAAGTAGGATATATGGTACACATTGTATGTCAGTATTGTAGTTTCTTTAAATTCTTACCTGTAACTCCCATGTTGTATGTAGCTATTTTAAGTCCTTTCAAATTCTTACATATGATTTCTCATGTTAGATCTCAGTCATTTTAAAGTCTTATCAAATTTTTACCAGTGATTCCCATGGTAAAATTTGATATTTTAAGTCCCACTAAATTTTCACCTGTAATTCCCAATTCCCATGTTGGTATTTCAAGTCTCATTAAATATTCACCTGTAACTCCCATATGGTTCATGGTATTTTAGGTCCCATTAATTTTTTACCTGTAATTCCCATATGATACATGTTGAAGGTGTCTATGAAACCATCAGTTACTCCGAATTATAACCACAAACCGTTCCTCATGTGAATGCATGTGGGGAGTCCTTAGAAACAAGATCATTTAAGTTTAATGTTACTTACCTTTCTACACTAAAACAAGACAAGTACAGGGTTAATCACCATTAACATTTCTACACTAAAAAATAGACAGTTAGCGTCTACCATATACATTTTCTACATTACACTAATACCCCCCACCCACGACAAGTGTCAAGCCTCTTAATACCCATTCTCTACAACTAAACAGACAAGATTACACAGGTAATATCACATACATTTACAATACCTAAACAAGAACAAGTTCATGGAATTTACATACATTTCTAGACTAAACAAGACAATTAAGCCGTACATATACATACATTTCTACACTAAAACAACGACAATTACAGGTAATCTCAAAATAATTCTCCTACACTAAAAACAAAGACAAAGTTTAACACGTGTTACATCTTTACTATTTTTATCATTTTCATAGTTTTCACTTATAATTACAAGTTACATTATGTTATTATCAGGTTAATTTACTTATTACCCTATTTTCTACAACTGAAACAGAAAGTTACAAGTTAGTGGTGTACATAAACATTTCTAGCACTTAACAACAGAAAAGTTACACGGTAATTTCAAATACATTTCTTACACATGAAACGAAGACCTTACACGGATAATTTACAGCAACATTTAGCCTACCACCTAAATACAAGACAAGTCACAGGTAATCGTACATACATTTTCTACACTTACAAAACAAAGACAAGTTCCAGGTAATTTACATACATTTCTCCAAACTAGAACAAGTCAGTAATTTACTATACATTTCTACACTAAATTCAAGACAAGTTACAGGTAGAATCTACATACATTTCTACACTAATAAAAGACAATTACAGGTAATTTACATATGGATATTTATCACTAAACAAAGACAAGTTCAGAGTAATTACATACAGTTCTACACGTACAAAACAAGACAAGTACAGTAAATTTACAACATTTCTACACAATATACGAGAACAAGTAAGGTAATTTACTATGACACATCTACACTTGAAACAAACAATTACAAGGTAATTTTACATACATTCACAAACTAAAACAAGACAAGTACAGTCAATTCAAATAAATTTCTACACTGACCAAGACAAGTTACATGCTAATTATTCAAAAATATCAAGTGTCTGCACACTGAAACACACGACACCAGTAAGGTAATTTACATACATTTACACTAAAACAAGACATTTTTACAGGTAATTAATATCAATTCATACACTTCAACACAGACACAAGATCACAAGTTACAGTATCTCAATGTCACATAAGCATGTTTCTACACAAATACTCTACACCATGAAAGTGTTCTTCACTACAAGGTTTTATCATACATTAGATGTTAGAGGCAAAGAAAAGCAATTTCATCCCTATTCTTTCCTTGACCACCATGACTTGACGCCCTTAGGTGGCCCCTGATTTTTTATTTCATAGAGTACAGTGTAAAGGGAAAAGATAAAACAAATACCCATGCCGGGTTACTAATTGAATGATAATACAATTGTGGAATTTCTAAAATAATATATATAGTATAATAAAAATGAAAACTGCTCGCACATTTTTGACATGTAGAATTAATGTTAGCGTTTTCCAATTCTTTCACTAAGATCGCGCCTCCCTACCTCTCAATCCATCATCTCAGAGTTAGGGACCCAGAACCAGATCACTGTGAGCCCTCAGATCCTATTATGTCTGCTTAAAAAAGAAGAGTCTAAAGCATCAATTAAGTGTAATTATAAAAACAAAAGTGCTTATATTTTGTTTAAAAAAATATTGGTACTTATAAAATTTATGCATATATTTATTGTTGGTACCTACCATTTATCTAAATATATTTTAACTGTTTTTCTTTTTTTTTTCTTTCACTAAACGCATAACCTGAATCTAAATTAGTTTAGCTATGTCAACTTTTTCTAGGATCTTGGATACTTGCCGATAATGTTGGAGATGAATGTTCATGGTATGGCCAAACCAATACCTTTCGATTCCCATTATATCTAAACTCTGCTAAAATATGAGATACATCTGGCAACATAAGCCTTCTTGACCTAATATATCAACATTATATTCAGTAACTCTGTAAATCTATTTACCTGGAGCATTGTTGCCATGTATTTTTATTAAGTCGCCCAAAACGGAGTTTTGGCGACTTATTGTTTTTGTTCAGTTTTAAAATTCTTCCAACTTTTGGATAAAATTGTCCGCACGATTACGAAGAAACGCCTCCGCCAATCGAGACAAAACTTTCTGAGTGGCTCGAAGGGGTGCATTCAACTTTTGAAATTGATGGGTTCAGCCCCGGGGGTGCTCTGGGGGTCATTTTAGTGCAGAATACAAACTTGACCGAAGGGCATCGTATGATATATCAAATTGAAGGTCTCCATGAGTAGAGTTCAACATGGGGTGTCCCGGGGTTATTGAGTGCACAAAGTTCAGCCTCGGGGGTGTTATAGGTCATCATCATATCTAATCTTCACCAAGGCTAACTACGCTCGTGATAAAACTCCTTTAAGTGCACATAGTTTAGCCCCTGGAGTGTTCTAGGTCATTAAGTGCTAAATAAAGAACATTGACTGAAGGATAACGTGTGACATATCAAAGTAAACGTCTCCACGAGTAGAGTTTAACCTTGGGGGGGGGGGGGGAGGGGGGCATTGAGGGCAAAATTTAAAAAAAATGACCGGAATTGATGGCTCCAGCTCCGGGGTGTTTTGGGGGGCATTAGGTGTAAAATAAAACATTGACCCAAGGGTATCGTGTGGTATATCAAATTGAAGGTCTCCACGAGTAGAATTCAGTCAGGGATGTTCTAGGGTCATCAATTGCACAGAGTTTAGCCCCAGGGGTGTTTCAGGTCATGAAGTGCAAAATTAAAAACAATGACTGAAGAGTATTGTGTGACATATCAAATTGAACGGCTCCACGAGTAGAGTTCAACCCAGGGGGTGGGGGTGGAGGGGTGGGAGTCATTAAGTGCAAAATTTAAAATGACCGAAAGGTATCTTGTGACATATCAAATTGAAGGTCTTGACGAGTAAAGTTCAGCCCGGGGTGTTACAGAGTCAATAAGTGCAATTCATTTTTAAAAATAGATCAAAGGGTATCGTGTGACATCAAACTGAAAGTCTGGACGACGAGAGTTAAGCTGGGGGGATTTGGAGGATTTGGGCGACTTGTGTGTTGGCATCCCAACACAATTATCACTAGTTTTTGTTCAATTTCATCCTTTCAGTAAATTTTGAGACCCACGAGACTTATTTTCTAATTACATAATCAGAATAAGAACACTTTTTGAACAATTTGAATCATTTCTGGAAATAGGCGAAAATATCAAATTCATGAAACAGGCAAACCTTCATTCAAAGGATTGGTGTTCAAATAACCTGTTGCCCGCTTCATGAAATGAACAGGTACACTTTGCCTGATTCACGAAACAGTCAGGTGTGTTACATGCTTCATGAAAAAAGCAACAATATTGCTAATTTCATGAAACAAGCAATGTTTTGGTTCATTTTACGAAACGGGCAATTTCAGTAATTTAGTGTAACACATGTAGATGACATTTAATTATATCAGAACTAAGATGTGTGTACTTGATATATGAATCTACACCACGTGATTGACAACGGTGCAGGTAAATAAACCAAGTAGCATAAACAAAACACCAAACTGAAAGTACGTGGTAAATGTGGGGTTGGGGCGATGGATTTGTCTATCGACAGCGGTTTTGGGCGGTGATCGGATGTAAAAGGTAGATCATGGAAAACGTCCATAGATTCATTACTTTCATAACTCATTCCATCAAATTAAATCTTTCTCGATCGCATGATTCAATGTCTATCTATTAAAAATCCTGCAGGGCATTTTGATTGTGACCAGTGGCGGATCTGCTGGGTGTGGGAACTTGGAATTCCTTTAATGGAACACTTAGATAACGAATATATTCATTCTGTCTGACTTCAAGCATAAATCTATTGAGTTCAATATTGCTCCGTGATTTGATTTGATATTACGTATATCAGAAATCATCACTTAGTTTTTTGTTTTGTTTTGTTTTTTGTTTTTTGGGTTTTTTTTTTATTTTTTTGTTTTGGTTTTTGTGTGTGTGTTTTCTTTTTTGGTTTTTGTTTTTGTGTTTGGTTTTTTTTTTTTTTTCTTTTTTTTTTTTTTTTTTTTTTTGATTGTATTTTTGTACTTCTTTTCTTGTTTTCCTTTTGCTATCAAGAATTGTTGAAATCAGTAAATAGAAATTCTTACTGAATGATGAAGTTATACAGTGTAAAATATTAGAATTTTTTATACCGTATAAGTAGAAATTTTAGCGAGACGCAAATTCAAGGTTTTCTCCTTAAAAAGTGGTATTTCATTTCACCGATAAATACTTTTAGCAATTAAGTTGTACATTATTTCGAAAAGCTCTACCGATGATTTGGAATGGATTGTTAGCGTTATCTAATTTTAGCGATCTAAACACCCTCGCTAATAATGTCAAAATTAAATCCTCGCTAAAATTTCTGTTCATACGGTATTTAAAAAAACATTTCGCCATAGCAATGAATAAGTAATACATGTATATCTAATAGTAAAACAGCACCGCCTGGCCTTGCAATTTGCTCAGTCATCGGATTTCAATCATTCTGATACTTTGTAAATAATGTAGAATCTACTTGTAAATGAATTTCAAATTCGAACTTTCTGACAGATGTGCTTCATATTTGGATATTTTACTTAATATTGACTCTAATGGCAGACTGACAACTACATAGGATGCTTACTCCTCCAATGGCACCTGATCCTACCTTCGCTTTTGTCGGAGGTCCGTGTTGCCCTACACTCGATTTTTGTATTTTTTTTGGATTATGATTACGTTTGACCACAATGTTAACTTCGCCTTTTTTGTATGATAAACGTGATGACTTTGACTTTGCAATTGTCAACTTTCCCATTTTTGTGTAGTAATGTACCACTATCACCTGCTTATGGTGTGTATGTCTCTCAGTTGATTCGATACGCAAGGGCATGCATGCGTATGATGATTTTTTTAAAGCGAGGCCAACTACTAACCAAAAAAGTTGATGTTGCAGGGTTATAACGAATCTCGTTTAAAAGTCATCATTCGCAAATTCTACGGTCGCTATAATGACCTTGTTTGCGATTACAAATCATCACTAAGTCATATGTTGACTGATTTGTTTCATACCATTTGTTAGACTGTCATTTTCATACTAGATTTGACGACGGGTAACCCCGTTTACTTTTGTTTTCGACTACAGGCTCACGGCGGGTGTGACCGGTCAGCAGAGGATGCTTACTCCTCCATGGCACTGATCCTGCCTTCGCTTTCGTCGAAGGTCCGTGTTTGCCCTACACTCGATTTTGTATGGTTTTTGACTATGTTTACGTTTCATACTTTGTTACTACTCGCCCTTTTTATTTTGTTACTTCGCCATTTTATATTCCAACAGATATACACAATGGCCACGCCTACCAGCAAAGCACGGGAAACCATCACCTGTGAGCTATGTACAAAGCCGACCCGAAAATTCTGTAACATTTGTCAACTCAGTTTGTGTGAAGATTGCATTCATGTACACGTTAGAAACCCTGACTCACTGCCACATGACATCGTTCCTTTCAACGAGGGAAAAACAGCTTTTCCAGAGTGTGAAATTCACCCAATTCAGAGATGTGAGGTTCACTGCCAGCAATGTGATGTTCCAGTTTGCCTAAAATGCATACTTAGTTCTCATAATGGACACAAAGTGAAGGGCATGCCGGACATTTATAATTACAACAAAACGAAACTAGAAAAAGAAACCAAAGAAATTGAATCTACCAGTATTCCACAATACATGAAGAAAAATGAAGAGATAGAAAGCAAAATATCTTTTAGAATGACTAAGTTTAGTGAAATGGAAAATGAAAACGAAAATTATAGAAAATTCTGGCATCAAGAAGTAGACACCATTTTCGATAAGTTTGGTTCTTTGATGAAATCCATGAAAGAGAATCACTTGGCTGCCCTAACATCCCACCAGTCCAAACTAAAGAACTGTATTTCAGATATGATCCACACAGTGCAGAAAAATAAAATGATAGTAAAATCTAAAAAAGTTTTGAAGTCACTAACTACAAATCCAAACTCCAGGAATACAGGAACATGCCTACGTATATTGATGTCAAAATGCCGTTACTGAAAATCAGCACAGAACAAGGGAGAGAACTCAGCCTGGAATTAGGAGAATACAAGGCTAGCCTGACACAGACAACAATGTCCAGTCTGACAGAGGAAATATCCTATTTGTCTTTACCAAAGTTGTTGGACCATGCCAAATCAATTGCAACCATTCCTACTGGAGTTAATCCTCTATATAGTGTTGTCTGTGTGGGAGTGGATGAAGCCTGGGTTAGTGGTAAAGGTAAAACCATAAGACGTGTTGACATACACGGGTCTGCACGGGACTCCGTCACCACCTTATGTAAAACCTGCCCTACTGAAATCACAGTGACCAGACAGGGAGAACTTGTATACAGTGATGCTAGCAATAACACCGTGAACATTGTCAGAGATGGGAGAACAGAGACACTGATAACCACACCACAGGGCTGGAAACCAGACAAACTATGCTGTACTAAATCAGGGAACATCCTGGTCAGTATGTTTACTACTGGCTATAGCCAAAATAAAATAGCTCATTATAATGGAGACACCGTGAAACAGGAAATAGATAGAGATGAAGATGGAGAACCAATCTATAAAAGAGGAGGATACTCACTGCGTTTGACGGAAAACAATAATGAAGACATATGTGCCTCTGACGCTAACGCTAAAACCGTTGTTGTGGTGGACAAATCAGAAAAGGCCGATTTCGATACAACGGTACACCAGCCAGAGAAAGAAGTTATTTGATCCTAGACATTTATGACAGACTCCATGAGTCAGATCATTGTGGCAGATATCAACAATGCCTGCCTACATATCCTGGATCAGAATGGACAGTTCCTTAGATGTGTGGACAATTGTGGACTAGATAATCCTTGTGGACTGAGTGTGGACAGCTGAGGGGAGGTTGTGGGTAGGGTTACATTACTCAGGAAGAGTACAAATGATTCAATACATGAAATGAACATACACTGTTAGATCACCTTCATTATCACATAATGACCTATGTGAAACGTGGCAAATTAACAAATACTTGTATAAATAAGAAGGCCTTTTATTCACCATTTCAACTTTTAATATAAGAATTGGAGCTTTCATAGTTGTTGAAGTAATGAGTAAATGCAAATGAAGTTTCACTTAGCAACATTTGACCTATACTCGTACATTCTCACACAAAATGTTAGACTTGTTATTAAGTGATCTTTCATTTTTTCCCCTACTTTTTCCCACCATGATTTCATTTTGGAAACTGATATTAATGTGATTTACTGATATAGAGCAATTTCATGTTTCGCCACATAATATGTCTATAATGTTTAAAAGTCTTGTCTTTACTTTATCGTGCGAAATGGTCATGTAAAGTGTTGAAAGGTCATATGTTTTGATGCTGTCGATATGAGATAGGTTATGGAATTCCAAATTGACTAGAAGTTGTTTAGAGGGTTTTTTCAGAATCCACATTTGATTTACACCAATTCTGGAATATGCAGTTTCACAATACATCTTATGTTGCTCCTTCATTGCTGTCAATATTTTGTGAGGAGTAAAGACAGGGGTTCAGTGGAACATTTACTAGATCCCACAATGTATCTTTGTTTTTTAAAGGGTTTTTGTGCAGTTTTGGAATCCAGTATAGGTATAGTAATTCATTTTCGTCCGTTCCATTGACTAAGGTATCAAATGTGTTTAAAACTGAAACATGATTTTGAAGAATTTTATCTTTTGAAAGAGCAGTAGGAGTGTACGTACGATTACCAAACGAGGATGTAATATTAAATGCGTTTAAAATCCAGAAGTAGTAATGAGCGCTACAGACAAAGACAACATTGTTACAAACTTTGTCAACTGGAACCAAAACATTTCTCATGTAATCTATCTAATTATTTGACCACTTCTGGCTGACGAAACACAGAATGATAGATAGAACACACTTTGGAACTTTTATGTCTAATATGGGATTTTAATATTGTTCTTGTACTTTCAATTCATGCTCATAAGGTGCCAAGTTTGTTAGTCATATTTGTTAGCCATCTTCTGGCATAATTTTTGACAGAATTCATTATGGAGATGAAACTCTGTTGCCAATAAAATGATGGGGATTCTCTGAATTGAGGACTTTTTGAAATAAATGATTTTAGATCCTCCTTTGCAACTATATTTGCATCACCTGTAATATGGCATGTCCAGCTGGACTATAGTTGAAAGAAGAAGAACGAAAACATTTAGGTGGCTTATGTATATGATTGTTGATATCTAGACACTGTAGAGTTTGCCTGTAATTAAAAAGTTTGGATGCAATCCTGAAAAAATTATTGTAGGAAATACAGGGTGTACACTTGAATTGAAAATATACTGGAATACAGGACTGGGCTTATTTATGACGAAGAATGTTGCATTTGTTTACGGTATCTATTCATTTATTAGTAGATTTCAATAAAAGGAACCGACGCAAGATTCGGAAGGATTACTATCCGAGTTGTGCTGTGATTTAAAGTATGTAATGGGCAACATCCATAATCATAGCATTCAGTTTATATTCCGGTGTTAAAGAATCCAAGCGTGGACTACCTTTGGCATCTTCTAATAACTTGTTTAAAACTCTCAATGTTTTGTGCGAATGTGAGAGCATCTAATTATTGGTTGATGTAAGGCAAAAGTGAACGAAGAGTGACAACTTGTATGTTTGGTCTTTCATATGAACGATGCCCATGACTGCGTTTACGGTCTTTGTATATTTGGAAGAGATCACATCAAATGGGAATTATTTCCAAGTGGACTATTCAAATTCCTTACATTTTGCATATCATCGTTGGATCCATATGGAAATACAGAACATAGAGTTTTGATCCAATGATCTTCTCGTTGTCTACAAAAAGGGTTATCTAATGTTTCATTACATTTCAAAATTAAACATCAATACTGATACAGAAAACCTTAAATGCTAATCCAAATATAAATCATTTATCTTTCTCGATTACATGCCTCAAGTTCATCTATATTACTAAATTAACAGAGTCAAAATTTGATACCAACCTTATTTATTCACTGTTCATTGGACATTTTTCACACGTTCGGTTATATGTAGCATTTTTCTCAAAATTTTTTCAGGATTTTTTCTTTGAAAAAAATGATATTGTTTACGAAGGAATTGTCAGCGACTGACCATATCTCTCCATATATCCCATTCGTTGTACTTTGCCTTTAGATTCAACATTTTGTTTTATTCTGATTATACCTTTCAACTCAGTCATAGGGGGTGGGGGTCTTCCGATATCTTGGTATACACCACTGGAATGGGTCACATTTTGACAGGTCAAAAATATCAATGGGATGCAATTTTCATCAATCTGTTATATCGAAGGGTAGAGAATTTGACATGTCATTATATATCAATGGATGGTAAATTTTATCCACTGAAAATCAGTAATCATGAAAAAAAAACTGCACTCGATCTACCATTGAAAACAAAGGAATTCAGATTATATTACAAGCCAGGTATTGCAATAGCAATATGCACATGGATAGCAACTGTATAATTTTGTGATAAAATGTACATTTTATACAATTCTGTTATGAGATACACGTAAATATATGAATGCGTATGGATTTCAAAATATTGATTATATTAATGGGGTGTTTTGGAGATCTAAGCCGTACATCTATAGGTTGAGCCCCCCCCCCCCTCCTCCCCTGGGATCAATGTAGATAACATTATTGGACACTCAGCAGCTGGTGAATTGCCTAGTATCTTATAAAACTCCTGCCCAGCATTTGGAATTCATGTACTGAAATATGATCCAATTTTCCAACATAGGCACATTGATAGATCTACAGGGGGTCAGAAGCTGGAATCCACCCATCCCTCTTTTTTCAATAATGTTTAACAAACACAGTCGTTTGAGGTGTGAAATTCTCTTTATGGGGTGTGTCAAATGCATCATTTTAGGAAACGTAACCCTCCTTTAAAAAGTTTCTTCATCGATCGGATTCAGTGGGGACCCGGGTTAGATGCGTATGAGGACTTTTTAAAGCGGGGCCAACTACTAACAAAAAAGTTGATGCTGCAGGGTTATAACGAATCTCGTTTAAAGTCATCATTTCGCAAATTCTACGGTCGCTATAATGACCTTGTTTGCGATTACAAATTATCACTAAGTCATATGTTGACAGATTTGTTTCATGCCCTTTGTTAGACTGTCATTTTCCTACTAGATTTGACTACGGGTAATTCCGTTTACTTTAATTCGACTAAGGGCTCACGGCGGGTGTGACCGGTCAGCAGAGGATGCTTACTCCTCCATGGCACCTGATCCTACCTTCGCTTTTGTCGGAGGTCCGTGTTGCCCTACACTCGATTTTGTATATGCTTTTTGGATTATGATTACGTTTGACACAATGTTAACTTCGCCTTTTTGTATACGGTACCAAAACCCCCAGTACCCCTTGCTTGTTTAAGAGCAAATACAAAAAGGCGAAGTTAACATTGTGTCAAACGTAATCATAATCCAAAAAGCATATACAAAATCGAGTGTAGGGCAACACGGACCTCCGACAAAAGCGAAGGTAGGATCAGGTGCCATGGAGGAGTAAGCATCCTCTGCTGACCGGTCACACCCGCCGTGAGCCCTTAGTCGAAATAAAGTAAACGGGATTACCCGTAGTCAAATCTAGTAGGAAAATGACAGGTTAACATAGGGTATGAAACAAATCAGTCAACATATGACTTAGTGTGATTAAGGCGATTAAATGGGGCAGTCCTTTGGATGACTCAGAATGAGACAACAAAAACCGAGGTCCAATGTTGCGGCAGTTGTGACACAACAAAGATCCCTCCTTTTTAAAGGTCACAAGCGCCGAACACAGGCCCTAATGTAGCCCTTCACCTGCAATGGTGACGCCTCTATGTGAGTTAGGAGATTCTCGAGCGGGACTTTCAACATTATATACATGTAATCAATCAATCATCGGCCCGACTCAAGGGGAATGAAATGGATAACTCAATATCGTGTCTCCTTTCTTTCAATGGATTCCCCAAGATTCGATTTAATAACACGTATAACAGAAATTATGGCTGAATATCTTTATTGTAACAGAAACATTTCCAATTGTTGAAGTCAGTCATTCAAAATTTTCATATCAAATGAATTATATAATAGAACAATGTAAAGAATCAGGATTATCTCCCTCAGGCATAGCTCTGATCCTTCGAACTTTTTGGCCCCAATTTTTTGGCACTACATTGATCACTTTTATAAAAGTTTTACTTTCATGTTTTGGATTTCCAACATTTCGGTTTTAGCATCACTGAAGAGACATAATTTGTCGAAATGCGCATCTGGTGCATCAAAATTGGTACCGTATATGATTTATATTTATAACTATCAAATTCTGATACAATGTAAATCATCCAACTAAACTCTATTTAGAAATTTCCATAAATTAAAATTTCATCCTCCAATAGATGACAAAACCAGTCACACAGGTGTGACATCTGTACCAACCCAGCTCAAGATCCTGTGTGCAGATTGTGTTAGTCAGCACGTGGAAAAGCTTGACTCGCTACCACGTGACATCGTTCCTTTCAAAGACAAAAAGTTGGCCTTTCCTGAGTGTTAATTTCACTTCAACTAGAAATGTGAGGTCCAATACAAGGAAAGTGATTTTCCAGTTTGTCTGAAATGTATGTGTAGTTCCCATAATGGGCATAAAGTCAAGGTTATGCCGGACAGTTGGGATGATATGTAATACAGAAAACAAAGAAATCCTGAAGTCAAACAATTTGTATGAAGTCAATAACTACATATCCAAGTTTGAGGAATGCAGGAACATATAGCATGCCTTCCTGTATTAATGACAAACTGCAATCACTGAAAAACAGTACAATCCAAGGGAGAGAACTCAGCCGGGAATTAGGAGAATACATGGCTAATCTGACACAGACAACACAGTCCAATCTGACAGAGGTGAAACATATATCTATGTAAACATAAATTGAACAACTTCTCTGTAACGAGACGCCATCATTATGTTGTTCTCTGCCATCATTTTGATTACATATATTTAAAAGAGGACATGAAATTGTAAATGTACAAACACATTTATTTCAAATGCGCATGTTTTCCTTTTTAATTTTTATTTTTATATAAAGACGTTCTATTTCAGCGTTTTAAGGGCAGTATGGAATTTACAGAAAGTTCCAGCTTATACAAGACCTGCTTTGGGAACAACACTTTCGTTATCTAAAAAGCAAATTGGTGTGTCATAAACACAAAGAGTCAACTCCTACCATACAAATCCTTTAGACCACACAAGATCAAACTAACTCAGCTTTATAGGTCGGGATAACTGCAACCCAGAATGTTATCCCGATATGAGGAAATGGACTCGGATATGTCCAAACTAATAAAGCCGAGTTATAGAAAAGAATAACGGCAAACTGACATCAGCCACCGAAAGGAAAGAAGTTTGTTAACGCGAGACCACTGCCATTATCAACCATCGGAAATCTGACATTGAAGAGATGAAAAGCAAACACTAGCCTGGAAGTTATAAAACTTTACCATTTTCATACTCAAACTCGTACTCTATACCGATATGTTTATCTATGCGCAGATATGCTTGTTTTGAGCACGACTATGGGCAAGTTCCGAAGCTTACTCGAGAAAACTTAAGCTTGTAATTCACTTAAATATGAAAATGATTTTATCATTCTTTTATAATTTAAAGAATTGAGTTTGAGTATGAAAACGCGCTTAAAATAATTTATAACCTCATATACTAGCACACATCAAAGGAAATCAAATGTTTCAGATAAAAAACTCAGGATCTTTACAATGTATAGGAGAAATACTGGAATCAAGTAAAGTGCCCTTAATATCCACAATGAAAGATCTAGAGGGAGTTCGGTTACGGGACGGGTAAAGCGCGCTTTGAGGTGAACTTTTAAGATATGAGTCTTTTGAGTGTCTTCAACCCCACTCCACTCCCACCCTCTTAAAACTTTCTGGATCCGCCCGTAATCCACATACAAATGTAAAAATGTTTGAGTTAAGAACATTGCCAAGTTTACCTTTCCGGAAGATAAACAAATACCAGCTCCATAAAATGTTTCGTTCTCTGTCGTCATTATCCAATACGAGAGAACATGGCTACACTAAGAAAGACACCAGAAATTGCTGCTTGATCAACAACAGCCCATCGCCACCACATATATATCTATTCAGCGTTACCCATCTCAGTGATGCAAACTATTAAATGCATGATGAAACATCTTTGCAAACTGCTGACGTCACTTCCAACCGAGACAGGCAATACGTCATGGAATATAGTAGTGGCACGGGACGGAGATTCTGTTGATACTGACAGCATAACACTAAACAAGAAATGGAAACAGAAAAAGAATAAACAGATACGGACCGTGATAAGACTCGCAATGTCTGCCGTACTTCCTCTGGTGATCTTCTGCTTATCATGGTCAGTGATGATAACAAACAACCCAAAGTCGTGCGTTACTCAGACTCCTCAAAGACACAAACCATTCAGTTTGATAATCAGGTTTGACCTCTCTGCTTGTCTCTTTGTTTTAAATATATTAGTAAGAACAGGAAGCTGGATATCTGTTTAACTGACAATGAAGTAAAATCAATAGCGGGGTAGGCAGGCAAATTCCGATTTCGATACACTGGTCAGCCATCTAATCGTTTTATCCAGTCAACATCACAACAGACAGAGTCACATCCTGACAGCAGACCGTCAAACATTCACTTTCTCCACGTCCTATATCACGACAGACAGCTCTACCATAGCGTGTATATAGATGTGGTTTATGGAGTTCATCAAGCAGGAGCCTCTTTGTGACCGAGTATGGCGCTGGTAATTTGAGGAAAATGCAGTATCTGTAAAAAGAATTATTGGTAAAGATTTTAAACTTGTATTTCTTATCAAATATCCCTACAATATAACTCAATAGCATGCAGGGTTTTCAACAGTCACTTCTAAGTCACCATTTCGCAGATTCTGGGGGTGGATATAACGATCTAGTTTGTCAATACAACCTGCAACTGGGTCATACGCTGTGTGACGTGTTCCATTTCAATTTTTATGTTCCGCTCTGAATGATATGCTCAACTGCAATATGACTAGCATGATATTGATGTTCTGGTTACGACAGAGGTAACAGGATCTTACATCATGTTGAAAAATGAGCAATCTTGCCATATGCGATGCTTACCCCACTTCCGCGACACCTGATCCCAGCTCAAAAATGTGTTCAGTATAGGACTTATAATATCAATCACTGTCTGTATTCTTCATTTTATCATAAAAGATCTTTCTGTAAAGAATGTTTGCATGTATACAAGATATGAAAACCCTGTCTTGAAGAGAGTACATTTCTCCTGTGTATCAGCTGATGTAAATATTCCATTCTTTATTATGACCCCAACCTACCCCAGGGGCCATGATTAGAAACAAATAGGCGAAGTTATCATCGTGTTAAACGTAATCATAATCCCAAAAAAAGACAAAAACAAAATCAAGTGTAGGGCAACACGGACCACCGACAAAAGCGAAGGCAGGATCATATGCCATGGAGGAGTAAGCATCCTCTGCTGACCGGTCACACCTGTCTTGAGCTCTTAGTCGAAATGAAGTAAACATAATTACCGTCGTCAAATCTAGTAGGAAAATGACAGTCTAACAAAGAGTATGAAACAAATCAGTCAACATATGACTTGGTGATTTGAATCTAATCTATGCCAAGTAGCTTTGATTTTGATTTCAACTATTCTGCATGACCCAATGGTTCTTATTTTTCAATGGCTCCATCCAATTTCTGTCATTTCCTGATTATATTTCCTTTGAGGGGGAATGCAGGGTTGGCAAAAAGTGGTCAATATAGTATTGACCGGGCCGGGGTCAATACTGGTTAAAACCGGTCAATACTGGTCAATAGTGGTCAATACTGGTCGATAATGTCAATTGAAGATTTAATGGTCATTATTCTATATCATTGGTTATTTAATGTTAAAGAGTTCATTATGTTGAGTGTATTATTTACTGTAATTCTAAACATGCACTTGCTACACGTACATGCAAATGAAATTAAATAATGCCTAAGATTTTGTTCAATTGGGGAAACTGCTCACTGTGAAAATCAAAAAACTGTTTAACTTTTGTGCTAGCAAAGAGCAGGGTGTCGAGTCCCTATATCTCCATACAAGTCATTACTGAAGGTGTCTAATGATCACATTGGTGTGTGGGTGATGTTTTCATAAACAATAACAGACACACTTGCCATCCCTAGACCCTGGGTATGTTAATTAACACTTGTCCATTATACCTGTCCCCCAAGTAATCTGCACTGTCTTTGCAACACATTGTTTATCACCCAGTTATATTTATTTACTTAGATCACAGTGCTCAGCTGATCTATTCGTTGTTTTGTCCAGGTATAAGCAGAAATTAATTTGTCTCTCATTGTCAAACTATACTACCTGTAACCCTTTTAAGTATACATGTACATGGTAC
>CAJDSM010000210.1:23726-34862 GCA_903981925.1 Ostrea lurida
TCCCGATATGAGGAAATGGACTCGGATATGTCCAAACTAATAAAGCCGAGTTATAGAAAGAATACACGGCAAACTGACATCAGCCACCGAAAGGAAAGAAGTTTGTTAACGCGAGACCACTGCCATTATCAACCATCGGAAATCTGACATTGAAGAGATGAAAAGCAAACACTAGCCTGGAAGTTAATAAAACTTTACCATTTTCATACTCAAACTCGTACTCTATACCGATATGTTTATCTATTGCGCAGATATGCTTGTTTTTGAGCACGACTATGGCAAGTTCCGAAGCTTACTCGAGAAAACTTAAGCTTGTAATTCACTTAAATATGAAAATGATTTTATCATTCTTTTAAATTTAAAGAATTGAGTTGAGTATGAAAACGCGCTTAAAATAATTTATAACCTCATATACTAGCACACACATCAAGGAAATCAAATGTTTCAGATAAAAAACTCAGGATCTTTACAATGTATAGGAGAAATACTGGAATCAAGTAAAGTGCCCTTAATATCCACAATGAAAGATCTAGAGGGAGTTCGGTTACGGGACGGGTAAAGCGCGCTTTGAGGTGAACTTTTAAGATATGAGTCTTTTGAGTGTCTTCAACCCACTCCACTCCCACCCTCTTAAAACTTTCTGGATCCGCCCGTAATCCACATACAAATGTAAAAATGTTTGAGTTAAGAACATTGCAAGTTTACCTTTCCGGAAGATAAACAAATACCAGCTCCATAAATATGTTTCGTTCTCTGTCGTCATTATCCAATACGAGAGAACATGGCTACACTAAGAAAGACACCAGAAATTGCTGCTTGATCACACACAGCCCATCGCCACCACATATATATCTATTCAGCGTTACCCATCTCAGTGATGCAACTATTAAATGCATGATGAAACATCTTTGCAAACTGCTGACGTCACTTCCAACCGAGACAGGCAATACTCATGGAATATAGTAGTGGCACGGGACGGAGATTCTGTTGATACTGACAGCATAACACTAAACAAGAAATGGAAACAGAAAAAGAATAAACAGATACGGACCGTGATAAGACTCGCAATGTCTGCCGTACTTCCTCTGGTGATCTTCTGCTTATCATATGGTCCAGTGATGATAACAAACAACCCAAAGTCGTGCGTTACTCAGACTCCTCAAAGACAACAACCATTCAGTTTGATAATCAGGTTTGACCTCTCTGCTTGTCTCTTTGTTTTAAATATATTAGTAAGAACAGGAAGCTGGATATCTGTTAACTGACAATGAAGTAAAAATCAATAGCGGGGTAGGCAGGCAAATTCCGATTTCGATACACTGGTCAGCCATCTAATCGTTTTATCCAGTCAACATCACAACAGACAGAGTCACATCCTGACAGGCAGACCGTCAAACATTCACTTTCTCCACGTCCTATATCACGACAGACAGCTCTACCATAGCGTGTATATAGATGTGGTTTATGGAGTTCATCAAGCAGGAGCCTCTTGTGACCGAGTATGGCGCTGGTAATTTGAGGAAAATGCAGTATCTGTAAAAAGAATTATTGGTAAAGATTTTAAACTTGTATTTCTTATCAAATACTCCCTAAATTATAACTCAATAGCATGCAGGGTTTTCAACAGTCACTTCTAAGTCACCATTTCGCAGATTCTGGGGGTGGATATAACGATCTAGTTTGTCAATACAACCTGCACTGGGTCATACGCTGTGTGACGTGTTCCATTTCAATTTTATGTTCCGCTCTGAATGATATGCTCAACTGCAATATGATAGCATGATATTGATGTTCTGGTTACGACAAGAGGTACAGGATCTTACACATCATGTTGAAAAATGAGCAAATCTGCCATATGCGATGCTTACCCCACTTCCGCGACACCTGATCCCAGCTCAAAAATGTGTTCAGTATAGGACTTATAATATCAATCACTGTCTGTATTCTTCATTTTTATCATAAAAGATCTTTCTGTAAAGAATGTTTGCATGTATACAAGTATGAAAACCCTGTCTTGAAGAGAGTACATTTCTCCTGTGTATCAGCTGATGTAAATATTCCATTCTTTATTATGACCCCAACCTACCCCAGGGGCCATGATTAGAAACAATAGGCGAAGTTATCATCGTGTTAAACGTAATCATAATCCCAAAAAAAGACAAAAAACAAAATCAAGTGTAGGGCAACACGGACCACCGACAAAAGCGAAGGCAGGATCATATGCCATGGAGGAGTAAGCATCCTCTGCTGACCGTCACACCTGTCTTGAGCTCTTAGTCGAAATGAAGTAAACATAATTACCGTCGTCAAATCTAGTAGGAAAATGACAGTCTAACAAAGAGTATGAAACAATCAGTCAACATATGACTTTGGTGATTTGAATCTAATCTATGCCAAGTAGCTTTGATTTTGATTTCAACTATTCTGCATGACCCAATGGTTCTTATTTTTCAATGGCTCCATCCAATTTCTGTCATTTCCTGATTATATTTCCTTGAGGGGGATTGCAGGGTTGGCAAAAAAGTGGTCAATACAGTATTGACCGGGCCGGTGGTCAATACTGTGTTAAAACCGGTCAATACTGGTCAATAGTGGTCAATACTGGTCGATAATGGCAATTGAAGATTTAATGGTCATTATTCTATATCATTGGTTATTTAATTGTTAAAGAGTTCATTATGTTGAGTGTATTTATCTGTAATTCTAAACATGCACTTGCTACACGTACATGCAATGAAATTAATAATGCCTAAGATTTTGTTCAATTGGGGAAACTGCTCACTGTGAAAATCAAAAAACTGTTTAACTTTTGTGCTAGCAAAGAGCAGGGTGTCGAGTCCCTATATTCTCCATACAAGTCATTACTGAAGGTGTCTAATGATCACATTGGTGTGTGGGTGATGTTTTCATAACAATAACAGACACCACTTGCCATCCCTAGACCCTGGGTATGTTAATTAACACTTGTCCATTATACCTGTCCACCCAAGTAATCTGCACTGTCTTTTGCAACACATTGTTTATCACCCAGTTTATATTTATTTACTAGATCACAGTGCTCAGCTGATCTATTCGTTGTTTTGTCCAGGTATAAGCAGAAATTAATTTGTCTCTCATTGTCAAACTATACTACCTGTAACCCTTTTAAGTATACATGTACATGGTACAGTAGTAAAGATATGTCAACCACAGTAGTCAATTATCTTAAACATGCAGAATTGCCTCTGAAAAGTGCTAAGTACTATCAGTATTGCAAACAGTTGCCCATGAACTAAAAAGTTATAATAGGGGATATCAGCTGGAAATGAGAGCTCTAAAAGGTCAGAAGTTCACACCGGGGTATAAATAAATTACATTTCATATAATTATTTAAAATCATTAATTGATCTATGAATACATGCTTTGTATTAAAGCTGAGTATAAATCTATTAATTAATCTTTATTTTTGAATGAAATGTATTTAAAATTGGAAATTTCAATTGACATTTTGGAGTATTGACGGGGTGGTTATAACCGGTTAAAACCGCTGGTTAAACCGGGGGCAGTTTTAACCGCCCAACCCTGGGGGAATGGCTCTTTATTTGAGAAATGGAAACTAAAATGTACTTCACTAAAGGCCCTTCGGAAACAGACACCCGGAATTCCCTTCAGCCAGGACTGATTCGTACTGCATAATATTTGGTTAAAATTGATCCAGGGGTACTGAAGATGCCCTTAGCATAAAAGGTTCACAGACCAACGGACAGACAGACCGACGGACAACAGGTGATCAGAAAATCTCAATATAGCTTTCAGCTCAAGTGAGCTAAAAATACATTATTTACTGAGCCAAGTGGGAAAATTAAACACTACATTTTGAATAATCTACATTCCGAAACAAAGCTGTATCAGAATATGGATGTATGAAAGCTGTAAACTTACCGTATTTGTAGCCACATGCGAATAGTAGTCTGTGAATTTGTATCTGTAAACGTGTGCATGCGCCACTGCTGAATACACATCTGAAAAGAAAATGATACGCTTACACTGTTGAATGCAAACAAGGAATTACAGTCAATAGTAGATACATTTAGTATGATATATCATTGATTTAGTGACGTGCTGTTTCTCTTCAGGTATAAACTTAACAGCTGACTCAGCTGTACATACGGAACATTGTAATGTGGGCAATGCATGTCGCGTATATTTTCATATATTTACTCTAATCATTCAATCTATTCTATATACTTATATCATTCTAATTTTGTAATTTTTCCCCATCTTTTTATTTATTTATTTGTAAAATGAATGTGAACTTCTAAGAGCAAAATAAATATCCGATCTTCATTCTTTTTATAAACACGTGTATACCAATCATGTTACCATAGTAACTGAAACAGTTTGTAGTGAATGACACATCTGACAAAAGGACGACAGCTGTTCAATTCTATTTTTATCCAATCAAGCGCCAGACCTGAGATTAAATTTGGATGACTGTCACGGTATTTTACATCATCTAGCTTAATGCACATGTGTTTTATCCGCAAAAGAATTCAATCAAGTTTGTAATTACTTTTCAGGCATCTAAGCTATCTAATATTTTATTTAGATATATGTGTAAGTGTCATTTGTATCGATTCAATGAACATTGTAAACTCCACCTGGCATACAGTAAGAGTGTAACCACACGAACTCCGCTATGAACAAAGAAAGCATGCAGTTTTCTTTCCATTATCTGTAACTGGACATTTAATTCAAAACATTTTTACGTATATAATCTTTCTTGTATGGAGTCCGACTGTATTTAAAAAGTTACCTGGACAAATTAGGCATGTCAATTACCGCACTACCTTCACCATGTAATGCAAAGCGCAAATATAAAAGTAATGCCTTACCTTATCTAAATTGTTTACATTCAAAACTGAATAACGTACTTTAAAATCTCGGCACAGTTTACTTTATCCCATCTTATAAATGTATAATCACGATAAATTCCCTTAGAGTGAACGATCCAGTTGGAGTGGCTATTGTTGACCTACTGACCACGCTTGTAATGGTACATAAAGAGTCCAGTGGGCAGACATAACGGCCAGGTGAATGGCAGTGTTCATAGCACGGAAACATCACAACCTGCTAAAAATAGATTAAAGAATTGTACACTGACAAAGCGCCTAGTGGGGAGAAATAACAAACAGTGGTAGTGTTCATAACACGGAAACATCAAATTTAGATTATTACAACCTGCTAAAAATAGATTAAAGAATTGTACGCTGACGAAGCGCCTAGTGTGGAGAAATAACAAACAGTGGTAGTGTTCATAGTGCGGAAACATCAAATTTACATATTACAACCTACCAAAAAATAAAGAAGTCGGACATTGATACCTTTATGCAGTGTATAAAACACCCAATTAAGCTAATTACAATCAGCTGTTTTATCCATTACACTGACCTCCGCTTTAGAGTAGCGATCTACGTAAGCGGATCAAAGGATTTGGCTGTGAAACACCCAGCCATATGAATGAGACCCAAATCAAAAAGCCTTTTTAAGAAGACTATGTATATGTAGATAGCTACTTACAAGATGGCACTGGGTTTCTAGATGCTGGTAGGTTCACGCATATAGTCCGTGTGCACAGCTCATGTGCACAGCTCAGGAAGCACGAGGTTTGTGGTATCGTGTGCAAACTGCTGGTAAGAACGTCGTCACACCTGCGTGGGTCAAATAAAGGTCACACCGACATCCAGCTTATGCGACCTGTTTGTCACGTGTTACCGTGTGTAGAGCTCAACACGCTCTGACTTCGTGACAGGAACTGTTCACCAATCGATCGCATGATGCCCTTATTGTATAAAATCAAGACTAGCAGTCAGATGCGTAGATGCCATTAGGCACTTAAGGAGCGTGCCTACACATACATTTTACAAAATAAATTAATAAAACAAGGTATAAACCCGACCGTGGCGCAATGCCAGCATTTTCCCTTAAGCTGTTTAACTATAGATGGACACTTACTCTCATTCATCTCTCTCATTCAGAAACGTTGGCCATTCAAAACAATCAGAAATAATTCACAATTCGCACTTTAAAAAGAAGGCGAGTCAAATTCCATAATTCCCAATCAGATTGTAATTTTATTCATTTAGTTTTTTTATTTATTCTTTTTTTTTTTTTTTTTTTTGATTATTTATTTATTTTTTTTTCTTACTTTTTCATTATCATTATTATTCATTTATTTATTTTTTATTGCAAACAAATTTACTTGGGATTAATCAAGACAACACTGTGCGTATTGACAGTTAGTAGGTTCACGCATATAGTCCGTGTGCATAGCTCAGGAAGCATGAGGTGTATGATATCGTGTGCAAACTTTGCCGGTAAGAATGCCGTCACACCCTGCGTGAGTCAAATAAATGTAACACCGATATCCAGCTTATGCGACCTATTTGTCACGTGTTACCGTGTGTAGAGCTCAGCACGTCCTGACTTCGTGACGGGAACCAATCGATCGCATGATGCCCTTGTATTGTACAAAATCAAAACTAGCAGTCAGTGGTATAGATGTCATTAGGCACTTAAGGAACGCGTGCCTACACATATTTTTTTACCAAAAAATAAATACATGTAGATGCTAACAAGATATAAACCTAACCGAGGAGCCGTATGTGAATTCATATATCTGACTCAGAAACTTTGACTTCTCAAAACAATCAGAAATCATACACAGCTCGCAAGTGAGTCAAATCCCCTTATTCCTCATTATAAACAAAAGATGGGATTACTTAGTTTAATCAAGACAAGACTGGGGTAATGACATTCAGTATTAAAATATCAAACATTTTTCGCAAAGAATCAGTTTTTGAAAATGATTTTATGGCTTTTTTAACAATATCTTAAAATGTGTAATACATATACATGTAAAAGAATTGGACAACAGGCGTTGCCTAAATAAGTCATCTCCATATGCATGTACATGATCAAGGTCAGACAGATATAGTTATTATAATATAATGATAATAAAGCAATCAATATTATATACATTGACATATATCCTTTATGGCTTTCAACCATACGTGGCATACTTGCCTAATATGTATAGTCTTTTTTATGTGTGCGGGTTTTTTTGTAATTCAATTATTTTACGCTTTATCTTATGACAAAAGTTCTCTAGTACATGAATTTTTCAATAGATTTAGCCTCCTGACACCCCCTCATCACCACCATGGCGGCTCTTTGCCTTTATTGGTGCCTATACTTCCTTCCTCAAGGTCCTAAAATGTAGCTACGCCCTTGCAAATAGTAGCACTTATTTGAGCTTTGCACACGAGATGTGAATGCAAATAAATCATATATATACAGTGTATATATACATGTACATACATGTGTATGTACATCTGATGTAAATAAATGTAGCTGTGCTTATATATAATATCAATAATTTTGGGTACAAACTTTCCCACCACCCCCATAAAAATATATTCAATATTTTTGAAACCATACCCATTCATATATTTCCGATGAAAATTCTCACAGAATCATATATTTCACAAGATAAGTTTGATACAAAGCATCAAATCGGCCGCTAAAATTTTAAATATTCTGAATTATTTCCAAAGAAACACTGAAACGACCAACATGCTCGAGACGGTCTGTCTCCGATAGTTTCTCAACGCCGCCCTTCTACCTTGAAATCCTAAATCCGTCCATGCTTCTAGGCAAATTGCAGAGGCGAAGCTGAATTGGTTTCTAACATGTTAAAGCACCGTCATAATCATATGCATGCAAATATACTTGTTTTGAATGTCAAAAAAGTGCAGAAATCAAACATGCATCTAAGTACACAGAATGAAAGGCATATTCTGGATCTCTGTCACATGATGATGGCGATACCATTTTCTGGATTGACTATATTGAATGCAAATGAGATTTGCAGGTTGAGATTTAGCATTAAACATAAGTCAAAATATATCTAAATCAAATTATCTGAAGCTCCAGCATATTCAAACCAAAAAATACTTGTTTACCTAGTCTTTATCTGGAAACCCCATAATGAATTGCTCCTACTTTTTACACAATGCCATTTCGGGGAGTATGTCTTGTAATCACTTCGTATAAAAATCGTAAATTCATAATATTCATTGAATTAATGGATAAAAATGAAATGCATTGATTACAGATAGTAATATATTTATACATATTTCTAAAATATTTTATTCAGAACTTTTAGCACATATTATTAAATAATTTTTTCGAAAACAGTCTAAAACAAAGACTCCCGCTACTTCCCATGTACAGATCACACAATCACAGATAGATCGGCCGCTCCTGCGGCCGATAAGGTTATGAAATGTTCATGTATAGTTGCTGCAAGTAGTGCATCCGATAAAGTAATTGTAATACATGTATATACCGGGTTGTAGTTATATTGTGGGAAATATGTCATAATATTTCACGATAAATCTTGTAAGAGGATGAAAAGGCAAAGATAACGAACAGTGATCAATCTCGTAAGTCCTAAATAGAATACAAAAGCAAGAGTTGAGCAACCACGGACCCCTGGACACACCAGAGGTGGGATCAGGTACCTAGGAGGAGTAAGCATCCCCTGTTGACCGGTCACACCCGCCATGAGCCCATAGTCTTGATCAGGTAAACGGAACAGTCCGTAGTCAAATCAGTGTGTGAAAAACGGCTTAACAATGGCGATGAAACACAGCCGACGGCATTTGACTCAATGATAGGTCATATTGGTAAACTAAATTCCAGCGAATAAATTTAACATCTATCGATGTAATGACATGTTAAAATTCTACACCCATTGATGCATGCATAGCAGATTGATGAAAATTGCACCCATTAATATATTTGACTTGTCAAAAACGCGACCCATTCCAGCCACATGTCTGTGTATACCAAGATATAGGAAGACATCCCTTCCCTCATCCCCGCCGGTGTAAAGAAGAATAATGACCCTCGTAGAATAGTGACAGGGGTTCATTTCTACGTAGAAAAACGACCCCAAGCTGAAGAAATATTAGAACATTTTGTTTTTTGTGTGTCTTACATGAAGAAAAATGACCCTCTAAAAATAACCCCTGCCTTAAAAAGGTAAACTGTTATTTAAAAGTATTGATACAATATGTAAAGATATAGGTAATGAACTACATAAAGCATTTTTAGTTTGAATTATATAGTTTATTCCTTATGTGTAGAAAGTTGCATTTGCAATTTTATATATCGATTAATATAGTTTGTCCATGAGAATACTTGTAGCTCGATATACAAATGTGTGTTCACTTACGAGATTGATCACTGTTCGTTATCCTTTACATTTACATGTAACGGTTAATACAATGCAATTTTGATCACCGTGTAGTAACGGGGTATTCAATTGTTAGGCGACAGTTCAGTTCAATATTGAATAGTGAACTGTCGTCTGAATAGTGAACTGTCGTCTGGGGTAATGTAAGGTATAGTTTTAAAGAAATGTCAATTATATTTTCTGAGTATACCCTTTGGGCAAGGGGCCTCTGATGTACATGTACAAATATGGTTATATTACCAGACCTGGTTCTGGACTTCGGAGCCCGACGACAATTCGATGTATACAATAATATAGTGTATAAAGATGGGGCTGGGGCATATCGTGAATCGCATTTAGAGAGATTAAATATCTAGGGTAGGCCCTTTGAGGCAAGGGGCCTCTGATGTACAAATATGGACATGTTAACAGGCCTGGTTCTGGACTTCCGAGCCCATCGAAAATTCGATGTATACAATAATATCTAGTGTATAAAGATGGGACTGGGGTATATCGTGAATCCCATTTTAGAGAAATGACATTTACAGGGTAGGCCCTTTGGGGCAAGGTGACCCTGATGTCCAAATATGGTTACTGTAAAAGTGGTTATTTACGCGTGGGGGAAATTTACGCTAATTACGCGGTCATATAATAAGCGCGTAAATTTCCCCAACGTGTATAATTATGAAACATCTGATATAATACATGTCAAATTCAGATACCGCGTATTTTTCCCCCACGCGTAATGTTGAACATGGAGAAACGCGAACTTAACCCCCAGCGTAAATAACCACTTTTACAGTATGTTACCAGACCTGGTTCTGGGCTTAACTTCCGAGCCCGACTACAATTCGATACATATATCATTATAGTGTAAAAAGATGGGACTGGGGTATATCGTGAATTCCATTATAGAGAAATGAAATTTACAGGGTTGGCCCTTTTGGGCAAGGTAACCCTGATGTACAGATATGGTTATGTTACCAGATCTGGTTCTGTACTTTCGAACCCGACGACAATTTGATGTATACAATAATATAGTGTAAAAAGATGGGGCTGGGGCATATCGTGAATCCCATTTATAGAGAAATGAAATCTCTAGGATAGGCCTTTTGGGCCAATGGGCCTCTGATGTACAAATATGGTTATGTTACCAAACCTGGTTCTGGACTTTCGTGTCCGACGAACAATTCGATGTATACACCTTTCCGTAGGCAACGAGAAGAATACTGGATTAGGAAACTAGGCACTGCTTTCCATATGGGTGCAACGACAATATTGAAAGCATAGGGAATATTTCCAGCCCGCAGTGTAACAATGTGAATGTTAATGGGACTTTTTACCAATACAACTCGACGTAAACGTAGTCATGGACATCGTTCGTACAAACAAACCCATAATACACGATGTGTCCTTTGACTCCCTTTTACCTTACGTGAATAAACCTTTGGGTCTACATCACATTCGCACCAAACTTTACTCTGTTCCTTTGAAAATGTTGTATGAATTACAAGAAAAAACTAAAAATAGGGCCTCTCTGGATTCCTCAACACCGCGAATACAGACTTGATTATATGATTGGGGGATTTGCCTATCACAGACTCTTTGTTCCACCGCGCATTAGTGACGAAAGTGAACTCAAGAAACCTCGCCGATCCCTACATCTTAAATTTGACAATAAAGGAATTGATGCAGTCAACATCAACAACATCCTCTACCATAAAAAGTACAGTCCTGCATCACGCCTTATTTTAAGATGAAATCCACACCTTGTATTTCATACAATATAGTTCCACTATTGCACAAAAGTTATCTAATTACAAACATATTGAAGAATTACAACAAAATCCTCCAAA
>CAJDSM010000211.1:5507-18501 GCA_903981925.1 Ostrea lurida
ATATAATGCAGAGCAATAATTGAATTATTGCGCGCACTAATTCATTTAAAGAGAGCAATAATTGAATTATTCCCGGGGGGGGGTGTTCTTCCTATACATGGTATAACAGACGTGCCGCTAATATATCAATGGGGTGCCATTTTCACCAATTTGTTTATCAATGGGTAGACAAATTAATAGCCAAGTTTACATCATGGAGGTAAATTATATTTCGATGCCGAAATTTCAACCTCTCATAAGAGTTGTAATCATGCAAATATTATGAACATTTTCCCCGAAATATAACTCACAACCCGGGCCGTCTTTTAATAATTACAATATGCACTTACTTGCATGGGCGGCATGCAACTATACATGAACAGGTCACATATTTGATTGGGTCAGAATTTTCAACGGGAAATATATGAATGGGTGTGTGCTTTCAAAAATAATGAATTATATTATGCGGGCGGGTAGGTTTTTGAAAATCTCAGCGGGACTCCGTACCCAAAAGTATAGTGTTTGAGACACGACCCCCCCCCCCCGCCCGGCGGGGGAAATTTGCTTGATTAATTATTAATTACAATCAATCTCCGCATAATGTAGTAATTATTGCTCGCAAATTTAATTAATTATTATTATTGCTCCTCTTTTTAAAGAATATTGCTCTCATTAAATAAATTAATGATATCATTAATTCAATTGCAAGGAGCAATCAATTGACATTTATTGCGCGCATTATATCAATTAATGCATATCATTAATTCAATGCGCTTCCCAGAGAGCAATAACTGAAATTATGCGCGATTAATAGCGCCCTTCAACTCAGCAAATGAATTAAATGCGCGCAATAATTCAGAATTAAAGATATCATTAATTATTTAAAGGGATCTTTAATTGAATTATTGCGTATCTTCTGTAATCAATCATTTGAGTTTATGTTAATTTGGCGCTCCATAGTGTTGCCATAGAGAACTTACAAATGAAAGCTTTACTGAAATGAACAAGGATACTTTTTATCGTGATAAACAGTGGAGTTCAACATTCAGATTTCAAATCCTAACACAAAAGTCAGATCAAACCAAGAAAATATGCACCGATACAATATGTCACTGTATTAGGAATGGTTCAATGTATCCTAGGAACTATACTTTCAAAGAATGGTTGTATCCAGCATCATATCTTAATTATCATTAACAATTCTCTTAATTGCAAAGTTTGCTTTCTGACAAGTGAAAGAGAAACACCGTCTGTATCGTCACCCTTGGCTAGCGACCCGGGCTAGTGAAGATGAGATACACTGCAGGTCCATCTGTTTTCGACCAAAAAAAAAAAAAAAGAAAAAAAAAGAAGAGGAAAACGAACAGCTACTGCTGGTACCAATCTCCACGAAATTTTCTTACTGTTCAAGTGTTTGAACATATATCATTCGAACCAGAATTCGTTGCTTCACCCGATAGGCTTATTCTCTTTATAGAGAAGTGGACAGGCACGTGGATGTAGGCTATGCCTGTCCACTTCTGATAGGCTATGTACATTGGAAGAAATTTATACAGAGAGTCAGTAATTTTCTAACCCCTTCTCGATGACATCGATTTGCACTGCCCATAGTAAATTGCCACAGGGAATGGTTGAACCCTGCGTCGGGCCCTGCGTTCAAGCACGTTACATCATGCATTGGAATGGTTGTATCCAAATGACATTTGGCCACGGTGTAATTATTATTTGTTATCTGGCAGTCGCCGTAGTTACAAATTAAATGACAGTATAAATTTAACTGCCAACCGCCGGTTCCCAAAAAGAAATGGGTGCAAGCCCCGTAACCTCTATCTCCAATAATGTGTTATACAGTTGAAAATATTGTTTGTCGATTGTGCCGTTATATGATGTCCATTATTATCGAATGTCGATAGATTCACGCATACATACGAAAATAATCAAATAAGATACATGTACCAACGTACAAGGGAGTTGTCCTTCCAACGTTTTGACAAGATTAATTTTCCGTTACTGCTGCATGAAAATTAAGTTATTTTCACATGTAAAATAAGATATATATTGTCCGATTGGGCTCCGCCCTATACGCTAATGAATTGTATGAAAGCAACTGGCGCATTGAAGGAAGAATGGACCCCCCCCCCCCCCCCCCTTTCAGTTTAGGGAATACACAGGTATTAGAAAGGAAACCAAACAATTTTTGGATGTCTTTTCTGTTTGCCAACAATTGTAGAAAACGATATTTTCCTTCCACTGTCCAAACACTTATGAAAATTGATGCTACCTGTCTGCGTACGATTCTAAACTCTTTCAAAATTAATACCCCAGCGGTGAAAACTAAAATATATTAATTGTATAACATATACGTACCGGGTAATACTTATTATTGCGGATGTAGGCTACAGGGCGCACCCCTTTGAGTTTGAGAGAGAGAGAGAGAATGAGAGAGAGAGAGAGAGAGAGAGATGGCGACTACCAATGATAAGTTGCGGCCGCCACATAAATCAAGGGGCGGTCTCGCGATTTGATACTATTCTACACAATATTTAGTGTCGTAATATTACTATACTTCAAATATCTACCTTGAATACAAACAATAAATGTTACAGTACAACAGAAACAATGAGACTTTTGTTTTATCAAAAACTTTAATAATAAATAAATGATCATTTGAAAATTACATACATGTACATTCTAGATATAAAAACGTAAAATATTCTTGCTGATTTCATAACTATAGAAAATTCTGGAGCCCAGTCTGACAATTTGATTGCTATTACAATTGAGAGTTTTAATGTGCATGTACATCAAAATAAGACATTCCAATACACGGATCAAAATAAGACTGAAACCTGCAGTTTGACTACATAAAAAGCTAATACGTAGGAGGATGCTATCAAAGAAGAGATCTAAATGACAAAGATGCTTTCTGAGTTTTTTATGTGCAATTACATTAGTACTGCCCATCTTAATTCATTTTCACGACCTTTAAATTTCCTTACATATAGCCCACTTTAGTTTGTATGAAAGAAACAGCTGCTAGATTCAATATGGCTGGTCCCCTTTTAACTTAATGTAAATATTATTTGTTGTCAACAACAGGATCCAGTTGCATGAAGGTTAGTTAAGGAATGACTCTAATTTTGGGGCATATTATACCAGTATAACTTGGTTTGGGCCAGTTTACACGTTATAATCAGCAAAGCGGATTATAAAAAGGCGAAAACTGACCCAAACCAGGTTATACTCGTATAATATTCACCAAAATTAGAGTAATTCCTTATAATTCAATTACAGAATTAATAAACAAAATAAACAACTACAAATATTTCCCTTGCTTTAATTGCAAAAAAGTAGTTCCGGCTGCTGTAGTTGTCAAGGGGTGTGTCCCCATACCAAGCCAGGTTATACAAAAATAACTTGCATTTCCAAACTTAAAATTTACCAATCAGAGCTAAGGACACAATAAGAATTAGATTATTTAACTTTAACTGACAGTTAACTTCCCATTAACTCATAGTACATTTATATTGCGTAAACTAGACTTTAACTGTCACTAAACTTAACATACTTTCATGCAACTGGGCCCAGGCCATTATTTATGCATAAAATGTGAATTAAGAAGTTGGGAGAAATGCCAATTTATTTTCCAGTGAAAGCTTTACCCTTTAGAAATTTGCAATTCTGAGTACATGTATTGGCTTTATAAATCTGAATATCTAATATCAAATGAATTTGAATGACAGATACAGTCAATGCTTTTTCTACAACATACTGTATATTGCACTCTTAAAATCATAAATTAAAAATTCTATGTATAAAAAAATATACAATATACTGTACATACAGTATCAATGTTGAAATATTTTCAAAACCTGCAACTTTTTTTGTAGAAATAAATCTATTATAAGAAAAAAAGGCAGAATAAAAGTACAAGTGATGGGTGGTCCCCAAACTGCATCTAACCAATAGAATACTTTATTTGACAAAGTATTTCATAGATACAATATATATATGTATCAAAAATCCATACAAGTAGTATAATAAAAATATCAGAAGGCTGATTTAGTATATACTCAACTAGTTCTACAATTGTACAAACTAGTCAATTTTACTCAATCAGCCTTCTGGTATATTTATCATATATCTATCACACATTGATCAAGAACTGTTGAATATTGTTTAAATGATTTTTTTTTCATAAGCAAATACATTCTGAGTGACTGAGACCTTTGTTTAATGACCCTGTCTGAAAGTCATTTGCCTATTACTTTAATATTTGTGGTACAGTTCAAAATCTCAAGGGGTTAAGGGAAAATGTTCAGAAAACTGCTCATCACAGAAGAATGCAAGGACAGAAGGATGTAAAGGGACCTGCATATGCCCTTACCACTTTGTAGTGGGGGATAAAAAGTACTTAATAATATTATGATACAAGAGGCCCATGGACTACATCACTCATACGAGTGACCCTGGCCCTGCCGTTGTTTTTTAATCTTTATTTCCATGAAAATTTTTGAATCTGCATAAATGTCAGGAAGCTTTCAGGTAAATTTATGCTTTTCTGGCCCAGTAGCTCTTGAAAAGAAGATTTTTAAATGCAGATCATAACCTAATTTTGCATTTTGGTGATAAGCCATGGCTCTTCATTTGAATAAACTTGAATCCCCCTTGCCAAGGATGATTTGTACCAAGTTTGATTGAAATTGGCCAAGTGGTCCTGGGAAGATGTCCAAAATGTGAAAAGCTTAGAGACAGAAAGTCAGGTGATGGGCAACAGGTGATCAGAAGAGCAGTTCTTAGTGCAGAGGAGCTAAAAACTTTACAATAACAATTAACGGAGGCTCCTTACTAAGAAACAGACCAAAACCAATACGTCCCAGACTTGTGTTTGGCGACATGATAATAAGAAAAAAAAAGTAACAACAATGTTCCCAAACTTTGTTTGGGAACCATCATAAAAGTATGAACATTTTACATTTCCATGGATTATTGAGTTTCAAAATGTTGGATGAATATTTTGCAAACAGTCTTCTCTATAATGATTCCGACTACTAAATATCTACATGTTCATTGAGTACAGCTAGAGCACTTATGGTCAGTTTGTATCAATATCTGAACCCACTACCACGTATACAAAACGCATGCAATGCTAAGTACGAGATTCTTGTAGGGCAACATACCTTCTAAGGTAAAATCAAAGATAACATTACTACAATAATAAGTTTAAGAAAATTAAGACTCAATAGAAATTAAGGCACGTGCTATGTATATGCCACAATTAAAACAATTGTTGGATTATTATGTCCTGTGGTGAGTGTTTTGTACATTAAAAATCAAACATTTGTTAGGCTAAAAAAATTAATGTTTAGTTTCTCAGACAATTTTTTGGAAAAAGAGATGAGGCAGGCCCGTTGTAATACAAGTTATCTTCCTTTTAGATGAGTTATCTTTAATTTTTCATTACACAGGAGTTATATAGAGTAAGCAATGGGTAATGGGATAATTATTTTAATTTTCATAAAAATAGCTTCAATTATTTACTATAAAGTGAATACATGTACTATTATCCTTAAACATTTGCACCTATACATGTATGAGTATGCATTAAACTACTATTTAATAGAAATATGCTTAAAATTTTATTAAACCCTTCCGAAAGTTTTACAAAACAAGAGGCCCATGGGCCACAATCGCTCACCTGAGTGACCTTGGCCCTGGACTCAACAGTTGGTGATTTTAGATAAGAATTTTCAGTGTCCTTATAACTGATCCAGTGGTTCTGGAGAAGAACATTTTATGCAAAACTTTGATCCACTGTTGTGGCCTTGCCCTACCCCGGGAGGTATGATCTGATCAAAAATTTATTTCTACCTCTATATCAGTAACTTTAACGGTAAATGTTGTTCTTCTTGGTCTTGAGAAGACAATTTTCTAATATATATTCAAATGTAAAACTTTTTATCTCCTATGTTGCCCCCCCCCCCCCTACCCCTGGGGTCATGATTTGAACAAACTTGAATCTCCTCTATATCAAGGGAAGCTTCCATATAAATTTTCAGCTTTCCTGACCAGTGGTTCTTGAAAGCAAGATTTTAAACAGATTGTTTCCTATATAAATCACATGTCAAACTTTGATCCTTATTGTGGCCCCATCGACCCCCGGGGGTCATTGTATTTGAACAAACTTGAAATCTCCACTATATCAAGGGGAGCTCTTTCATATAATTTCAGGCATTTCTGGCCCATTATGTTTCTTTGAGAAGATGGATTATTTATATGGACACCACCCTATTTTTGGCATTTTCGTTGATTATCTCCCCTTTGATGGGGGCCTGGTCCTTCATTTGAACAAACTATGAATTCCCCTTCCAAGGATAATTTGTACCAAGTTTGGTTGAATTTGGCCAAGCGGTTCTTTGAGAAAAGTTGAATGTGAAAAGTTAACAGACAGACGGACAAGACGACGGACAAAAGGCGATCAGAATAGCTCACTTGAGCCTTTGGCTCAGCGTGAGCTAAAAAGTATATAACAATAGAGTTACCATCATTTACATATATCAATAAATAGATATTGGAATTTTTTTTTTTAGATTGCGCGGTACCTTTTGAACAGATGCGGCGGTGCCAAAGAAACTAAAGATTAATTGTTTTTGCCTTATTGCAAACTAGAATATCTATCTCACACTAAGGACCTTCATACATGATTCAGATTTATATTATCAAACAGGTTTTTATATCAAATTATCAACAAAGTTTATACAGTGGAAATTTAGAGTACAAATAAAATATAACTTTGAAAGCGCTAACAAACTTGTGTTATATTATTAGAAACAAAATCTAGTATGACATTATCATAAGTCATAAAACAATATTTAAAAAATGTCCAGAGTCTAGCATCATGATCTAAATAGAATAATAAGCTCCTGGTACAGTCCCTGAAACATTCTTCTTTACCATTTGAATTGTGAGTGAACAGTGAGCTTACTGTGAAAGCATGCAGAGCACGTGGTGAACGCAATATAGTGAGCAGAACGCAAATGGAGCATGAATGTGTGAGTGCATGGTGAATGCAGTATGATTTTTCAATCGGAATGTTTCAAATTTTTTTCTTCTAGTTTATACTTTTGTAATGGGGTAAAAAAAGAAAGATATATGCATGTAGTCAATGGATGATGATTAAATAAACCAGAATCTGGAAACTGTATGCTCTACATTTCTTAATTTATTCAGTCTAAACAAAGCATTGTTCATTTTTGTAAAAGTATACTGAATGTATAATTATTTCTCATGAAATGATTGACAGTTTCACATCAATCACACACAAACAGAAAAGATTTGCATGTAGATAGCGTACAGAATCAGGAAAAATATACATGTTTGTGTCATATTCTGAAAGTTTTCCAATATTTTACCCTTTCAAGATAAATCATGAATATTGGGGAGTCATCTAGATAATACTATGACAAGGTTTTGACTATATACAATTTGGGAATATATCTAAATTTCAAATTCACCAGTTGTTTTTCATGTTGGTGGATAAATAGATGATTCATTCGATACTGAATTACAAACTTGTAAATTACAACTAAGTTAATACTTGTAAAAGTGTACGCTAATTTCTTCTTTTTGCAATAATGTTCGACACGACTGCAACAAACTCATGCGAATATTTTAAAATTATGGTGCAAGTATATTCAATTAAGGTGTATGTATAGGGATTTCTTAAAAGAACTATATTTTGTATTTCTGATTACATACATGAAATTCGTTGTTTCTGTTTTCAAATCATTTATCAAAATTTCAATTAACAAGAAAGAAATATCAAATCATTCAGTCATCTCAGATTCAAGTAAACTCGGCACAAGGAAAACACAACACCTTATATATTGAATAAAACATGATTTATGAAAAATAATAATTATATTATTATTAATTTTCATCAGTTGCTTTTTTAAAATGCTTGTTAATTATTTTTGAGAAGCCAACTTCAAATTTATCCCCTTCCGGTAACCCCCTCCCCCTCTCAAAAAAAATAAAAAATTGATACTTGCCTGTTGTACACAATATCCTCAAGTTAGACAACTTTGCTAATATACATAATGTGTATGTTGTTTTTCTATATTACAAGTATTTAAAACATGCTTCTTTCAATTATTTGACATGTATCTAAGCATGAACAAAATTCAAAGTAAATTTCTCCTAAAATAGTCTACATGTAATAAATGAAATTCTTTCTTAATACTGATATTCTCGTTATCATTAATTTTCATTATTCTCATTAAACAATCAAGTGTTCATACAGCATGATTGAAATTTTTTAAATTTTTGCCTCTCTACATGCTTTCACTTTTGAGTTTCGAATGGCAATTGCAAAATAAAAGAATGACCATATGGTGAGCGTGTGATGTATGTTTTGTGAATGGTGAACGTAAAACTGAGCGGAGAGCACACGGTGAGCGCACACAAAGCATACAGTTAGCGAACGGAAAAATGGTAAAGTTAAAATGGATTGCAGTAAATCTAGAAAGCACTGAAATATTAGAAATAACTTGTGTATATCAATTTGCTGGATTAAAAATAGCGGAATACCGCTAAATATCGAAGAGAATCATCACTGAACGTAGAACGTTTCAGGGACTGTGTATTACTGATAGAAAAGGATACTATTTCTATTGCAATAAACAGCATGCCTTTCAATAATGAATATATCTTATAGCTACACCATTATATATCAATATATTATATATCAATAAAATTATGTGAGAATATGCTATTACTGGATTTAAGTATTTGGCAACAATGAAAATGAGATAAATGAGAAGAACAATGAAATTGAGACAAATGTACAAGTGAATGGTATGTAGAAATCTATGGATAATATGAGCCTGTTTATTACTGATCTCATTTGTTGACATTTCACCCACTGACTGCACCTCTTGCCCCTATCTCCAATGGCTCATCTGGTCTAGAATCTGTCCTTCTAACAGTCTTGAGAGGCATATAGCAATCAGCTACAGTACACAACAAGAAAAGTTTCAGGAACATGTATCCCCCATGTGGTGCAAAACAAGGGATGGATATTATTCACATGTATCATTGAAGTACGTAGAGGACATATGCCTCCAACTTTCCAGTCTGTGAGAGAAAGAACTGGCCGAGGTCAAGAGGGATGAAATTTGCTCTTTCTTTCACAGAATGACAAAAGACATCTTACCAGTGGGACAGCAATCCCTATCACTATCCCCCCAACGGTGAGTTCTAAGGACATCTTACCAGTGGAACTGCAATCCCTATCACTATTCCCCCCACAGTTATTACCGGTAGGACAACGTACCAGTGGGACAGCAATCACTATCACTATTCCCCCAACAGTTCTAAGGACAACTTACTAGTGGAACAGCAATCCCTATCACTATACCCCCCACCGCTATTACCGGTAGGACAACTTACCAGTGGGACAGCAATCCCTATCACTATCCCCCCAACGGTGAGTTCTAAGGACATCTTACCAGTGGAACTGCAATCCCTATCACTATTCCCCCCACAGTTATTACCGGTAGGACAACGTACCAGTGGGACAGCAATCACTATCACTATTCCCCCAACAGTTCTAAGGACAACTTACTAGTGGAACAGCAATCCCTATCACTATTCCCCCCACAGTTATTACCGGTAGGACAACTTACCAGTGGGACAGCTATCACCTAGTTTTCCCCCATAGTTCTAAGGACATCTTACCAGTGGAACAGCAATCCCTTATCACTTATTCCCCGCCCAACAGTTATTAGGACAACTTACTAGTGGGACAGCAATCCCTATCACTATTCCCCCAACAGTTTATTAGGACAACTTACCTGTGGAAACGTAATCCCTATCATTATTCTCCCAACAGTTCTAAGGACATCTTACCAGTGGGACAGCAATCCCTATCACTATTCCCCCAGCAGTTATAGGACAACTTACTAGTGGGACAGCAATCCCTATCACTATTCCCCAACAGTGAGTTCTAAGGACAACTTACCAGTGGAACAGCAATCCCTATCACTATTCCTCCAACACAGTTCTAAGGACATCCTTACCAGTGGGACTGCAATCCCTATCACTATTCCCTCAGCAGTTCTAAAGGACAACTTACAAGGGAACAGCAATCCCTATCACTATTCCCCCAACAGTTTCTAGAACAACTTACCAGTGGGACAGCAATCCCTATCACTATTCCCCAACGGTGGAGTTCTAAGGACATCTTACCAGTGGAACAGCAATCCCTATCACTATTCCCCCACAGTTATTACGGTAGGAAAACTTACCAGTGGGACAGCAATCCCTATCACTATTCCCCCAATAGTTCTAAGGACATCTTACCAGTGGAACAGCAATTCCCTATCACTATTCCCCAACAGTTATTAGGACAACTTACTAGTGGACACAGCAATCCCTATCACTATTCCCCAACAGTTATTAGGACAACTTACCTGTGAACAGTAATCCCTATCATTATTCTCCCAACAGTTCTAAGGAACATCTTACCAGTGGAACAGCAATCCCTATCACTATTCCCCCAGCAGTTCTAAGTCAACTTACCAGTGGAACAGCAATCCCTATCACTATTCCCCACAGTGAGTTCTAAGGACAACTTACCAGTGGAACAGCAATCCCTATCACTATTCCCCCAGCAGTTCTAAGGTCAACTTAGTGGAAGCACATCCCTATCACTATTCCCCCAACAGTGAGTTCTAAGGACAAACTTACCAGTGGAACAGCAATCCCTTATCACTATTCCCCCAGCAGTTCTAAGGACATCTTACCAGTGGGACAGCAATCCTATCACTATTCCCCAGCAGTTCTAAGGACAACTTACCAGTGGAACAGTAATCCCTATCACTATTCCCCAACAGTTCTAAGGACAACTTACTAGTGGAACAGCAATCCCTATCACTATTCCCCCAACAGTTATTAGGACAACTTACTAGTGGGACAGCAATCCCTATCACTATTCCCCAACAGTTCTTAGGAACATCTTACCAGTGGAACAGCATCCCTATCACTATCCCCCAACAGTGAGTTCTAAGGACATCTTACCAGTGGAACAGCAATCCCTATCACTATTCCCCCAACAGTTCTTAGGACATCTTACCAGTGGAACAGCAATCCTATCACTATTCCCCCAACAGTGATTCTAGGACATCTTACCAGTGGAACAGCAATCCCTATCACTATTCCCCAACAGTGAGTTCTAAAGACATCTTACCAGTGGAACAGCAATCCCTATCACTATTCCCCCAACAGTTATTAGGACAATTACTAGTGGGACAGCAATCCTATCACTATTCCCCCAACAGTTATTAGGACACTTACGTGTGGAACACAGTAATCCCTATCATTATTCTCCCAACAGTTCTAAGGACATCTTACCAGTGGAACAGCATCCCTATCACTATTCCCCCAGCAGTTCTAAGGACATCTTACCAATGGACAGCAATCCCTATCACTATTCCCCAACAGTCTTAAGGACAACTTACCAGTGGGACAGCAATCCCTATCACTATTCCCCCAACAGTTCTAGAGGCAATTACCAGTGGGACAGCAATCCCTATCACTATTCCCCAACAGTGAGTTCTAGGACATCTTACCAGTGGAACAGCAATCCCTATCACTATTCCCCAACAGTTCTAAGGACAACTTACCAGTGGAACAGTAATCCCTATCACTAATCCCCAACAGTTATTAGGACAACTTACCAGTGGGACAGCAATCCCTATCACTATTCCCAACAGTTCTAAGGACAACTTACCAGTGGAACAGTAATCCCTATCACTATTCCAACAGTTATTAGGACAACTTTACCAGTGGGACAGCAATCCCTATCACTATTCCCCAACAGTTCTAAGGACAACTTACCAGTGGGACAGCAATGATACAGCAATCCCTATCACTATTCCCCCAACGATGGGAAGCTGAGTCTCTGCCAGGATAAGAAATGAATCTACACAGCCCACAGTGTAAATTAAGGACAAATCTCCACCCTGTAATAACACCAAAGACAACCATATAGCAAAAGTTCTAAAACTGTAAACAGTGTGTACATGTAGTGTACATGGATGATATCATCAACAAGAGGCCCACAGGCCTTAACCGAGACCTGAGTGTCAAGAGATCATACATAGATTATAGTCACATAACTTTCAAGTACTGTGGAATCATCATTGTTCATGGGGGAATAATGTTCGTGGATTTCGTGGGTCATCCTTACCCACGAATTTACGTCCCCACGAACATGTTTTATTTTCCTTTAAATCTTTATAAATATTATGCCGTTTGCATTATTTATCAATTACCCACGAAATTACGTCCCCAAGAACCAGCAAAATCTTGGTCACCCACGAACATTGGCCCCCACGAATTAAAATGATTCCACAGTACCCTCTAAGCCTTTAAAATCAATAATTTGGCAAATTGTAGTCTTTTAAATCATAAATGGCGTCGGTGAGCTAATAGTTATGTCATCTGACTCTTGATCAAGAGGTCGTGAGTTCGAGTCCTGGTCGCGGCACAGCCGACGTTGCGTCCTTGGGAAAGGCACTTTACACGAATTTCCTCACTTTACCCAAGTGTAAAAGGAGTACCTGGCTATAGACAGTGAAAGATCTTGTCAGTATGTTAGTGTTCTAACGATGATGTCATAGCTAATATTGGAGTTGTAAACATAGCGTAACGGATGTACAAAGGTATACTACGACTATTCAGACTAGAGCTCGACTGTACGATTTACGCAAAAGATATGTAGCTTTGATAAAGCCAGAATAGCAGCGTGTGCGGATTCACGAATTATGCCAACCACGTGATAACTATCTGTCCCTACATTAAACACATTTTCTATTGTTTCGGGACTGACGAACCAGCTTTATTTAGGGACCAACATCTAATGTCCCAAGAAAACTAAACATGTGATGAATTTCAGTATTTAAAACTGCGCGGTGATTTTATGAGACAGAGGCAAGCTTGTCGATGTTTTAAA
>CAJDSM010000212.1:959-12534 GCA_903981925.1 Ostrea lurida
TCTCCGGTACGCCGCTTGTATTTAATTTGTCATTCAGTTACTTATCAAGCACTGTCTCCGGTACGCTGCTTGTATTTAATTTGTCATTCAGTTACTTATCAAGCACTGTCTCCGGTACGCTGCTTGTATTTAATTTGTCATTCAGTTACTTATCAAGCACTGTCTCCGGTACGCTGCTTGTATTTAATTTGTCATTCAGTTACTTATCAAGCACTGTCTCCGGTACGCTGCTTGTATTTAATTTGTCATTCAGTTACTTATCAAGCACTGTCTCCGGTACGCTGCTTGTATTTAATTTGTCATTCAGTTACTTATCAAGCACTGTCTCCGGTACGCTGCTTGTATTTAATTTGTCATTCAGTTACTTATCAAGCACTGTCTCCGGTACGCCGCTTGTATTTAATTTGACATTCAGTTACTTATTAAGCACTGCTTTCGGTATGCTTGTATTTAATTTGACATTCAGTCACTTATTAAGCACTGCTTTCGGTACGCTGGTATTTAATTATTCGGAGCGGGGGTATACTGTTTTACCCCTGTCCGTCATGATATTTGAGATATCAGTGTTAGAGATACTGAAGTTCAACTGTAATTAAGAAACACACGCACACACACCCTCTCCAAAAAAATCTTCACACTAAATTGGAAAAGAATTGATGGGTAGAGCTACATATAAGGGGTTAATCCATTAACCCGAGCTAGTAGGAGGGCCGGGCATCTCTAAATATTATCAATCTCATCAAAGATATTTTTTAATGTTTTACTATTCAGGTGCGAAATCAAAAGTTCAATATCCTACAAAAACAAAAACACCCTCCCCCTCCCAAACAAAAACAAAAACCTAAATTCAAGTAGTTTTCACCTAGATCCCCCCTCTCCCCTTAAAGGTAATTCAGCATGCTAGAGCTTTACGGCCAGATATAAGGAACTTACGCTAACCGAGGCCCTACATATAAACTTGTTGGAGTACCCTAAAGCCAAATATGATGAATGTTGAAATTAAAGAATTAACAAGCAAAGATACATGAGTATACTTATTAACGGTCACATTTGAACATGAAGGGAAATGCTGTAATGAGAAAAATGCAGAGAAGTAGAATCCATTTCTAAAGAAAAGAAACTTGATAAGGATACGATATGCATATATAATTTAATTTTACTTGTTACTAGCAATTTGATTGGCTGAAACACGATTGAGCAACATGGATAAACTAACTTGCTCTTTGTGACGTCCTAGAATGACGTCACAATGCATTTGACGTTATTGTTTCCACTTTGTTGCTACGGTAAAATTCGTCCGCCTCATTAAAAATCCATAATTATCTCGCAAGTTTTTCATCACACAACGTTAAATACAATTTGTTAAATTAAATTATTAAGGATTGAAGCTAATTTTGAACCAGGTTATGCGATATAATCTAACTTGGTACAGTTTACGCTAAATATAATCCGCTTCGCGGATTATAAAGCGTAAACTGCACCAAGTTAGATTATATCGTATAACCTAGGTCAAAATTAGCTTCATTCCTTAAATAAAGGAATATTCTGCAAAGTATTCACTTCTAGATTTCATTGTATCAAATTCAAATACAATCTTACGATGTAATCTTTTAAAGATACTTGACATCATTTGTTGATGGGCTGTATCAAACATAGTATGAGAGGAATTTCATTTTTACCCAGACGACCGACTTCGCACGGATTTTCACGTGCTGGAATTCGAATTTCGATGTTTTACAATCTCACTTCCTCGAGACGAGGTCGTTCCGATTGCTAGCCCTATATCGTGATGATGTCGCGCACCTTTCCTGACATTAGCAATATATAAATGCTGTGGGAAGCTATGATAATATTTATCGAGTAGGAGATAGTGCTTGTCTGGTGTAGGGGATAATCGCTGTCTGTTTTATTTTCCTCCAATTTGAAAGATTGTTGTAAGAATGACGTGTATGAAAATTCTTGGGGAAAAGAGCTATATATATAGACTGGAAAGGGGGGGGGGGGTGTCATGATGTTACGTATACCATGCTCTCGTATGATACGTACATTTCTGAAATTAATTTCATTTTTGAAAATACATGAGCCAGAGGGTATGAATTGCGACGCTTCACGCCAACAAAATCACGAGGTGCGTTAAAAACTAGCGCTTCATGACAAATATGCTGTTTTGACGTGGTGCAGATCATATATCTTCATGTACTTTTTAAAAAGTGAAATTTTATTTTTTAACACAGGTCTGTATTTACATTTTACTTTTATCTCTGTCGAAATTTCCAGCCGTTAGAATTGTAGAACTCATGAGGATATGACCATTCAAGATCTTTCTGAATGATGTATTCGCCGTAGCTTTTCTATTTACGCAATACGTAGCTCAGTAATACAGAGAAATGAGAATAGTTTGACCTCAGTAATTCTAATAAAACAAACCCACAACGATTTTAACATACTGAAGATTCCTCTGATGAGATGCTAGCGAAAAAGTTTATGCCCATTGTAAGGAATAAAAGTGCTTTTTTTTCACAAATAACGCAAAAACAAGACCTTAAAAAATAAGTTTTAATTGTGTAACTGTTTCTAGGGGGCGCTACATGATTGTAGTCGATCCTCGTAACTCTTCACAAACTCGTCGAACTGTCTCTGCCATTGAACCATATAATTCGTTTTCCATTGGTAAAATTCTAACTTCCACTCTCGCTCGATGTCAGACATATTCGCTGAAAATGCAAAGGAAAACATATTGCTTTAGCATGATACGAATATCAAATGTGTTTTTCGTTATCAACCGATAAACGCATTCTATTTACTATCTTCTACTGGAAATAATGTGTTATCACTGAAAGATGACACAATTATTTGAAATTCAAATAAGAACAGTCTGAAATCAGACAATCAAAAGTCAGTTATTAAATTTGAAATTTTATTTCTGGCTATAAGTTCAAGTACGTGTAAAACAAAATCTGAATTGGAAGTAAAGAAACACAATAGGCCCACAGGCCTTAACAGTCACCTGAGTATCATAGCCTATATGTAGGATGTCTCATATTTTGCATTAAAGCCTGAAAATGGAATCTTTTGTTCACATGTTATCTTTCAAAATATGATTTTTAAATGAAAACCATATTGCTACTTCAATGTCCAGTGCGTTTGACCTTTTGATCCCAAATTCGATAGGGAACATCTTCAATCCATGGGTTGTTCATATGTGTGATATACTGACATGTGTGATATACTGACTCTAGGAGAAAGAGTGATGCTTTAGAGACCGGAAACCATGGTGCTACTTCAATGCCCAATGCGTTTGACCTTGAACCTTTTGACCTCAAATTCGATAGGCCGTCTTTGTCCCATGGGTAGCCCATATGTATGCTATGGTGACTCTAGGTAGGATGAATAATGCTCTAGAGCTCGGAAACCATTGCATCTACAGACGAACGAACAGATAACTCGATTTCAGTATACCCCCACTCCCCAAACTGTTGCCGGGGGGGGGGGGGGATACTTACGATTAAAGCCTACCTGCTCATTCCAAATATCCATTTTTCAAATCAATATCAATAGCATTAAAGAATATTTACATTTAAAAACTATGTACCAAGTTTGACCCCCGCCCTTAGACCAGAACCCCACCCCCCCCCCCCCCCCCCCCCCCCCCGGTCACCATTTAGGACTTTCTGCTCTACATCCCTTTGCATTAGGTATTCTTAGACATGGACAGTAGTAGAGAAGATTTTTTTAAATTGGTTATTTATTTTGCAGTTCAGTTTTTGCCCCGCCCCTAAGGCCCCTGGGGTACACGAGTTCTGAAATTTTCAATTTATGTCTTCCTTGTCCCAAGGATGCTTCATACCAAATTTGAAAAGAATTGGAATCAGTGATCAAGAAGAAGAAAAAAAGTTCAATTGAATTAGCACATTTAATCATGGACCTTTTTGACCCCACCCTAATACCAAAACCCCTACCCCTAGGATCATAAAATTTACAATTATGATAAAAGGCTCCTGCTCATTCCAAATATACAATTAGTTTCAAATTAATATTAATAGTATTAAGAAAGATGGTTATCAAATGTTTTACATATTAACACTACATTATGTAGGTAGCAAGTTTGGTCCCATTCTAAGGTAAGAAAACCTACTCCAGGTATTACCAAATTCAACACTTCCTGTTTTACATCACTATGCATTTAGGTTTTCTTAGACATGTGCGTTTGTAAAGAAGAGTTTTGAAAATTGGTCACTTTTTTGGCAGTTTTTGCCTTGCCCATAAGGCCCCAGGGGTGCAAGAGTCCTGAAATTTACAATATATGCGTCCCTTGTCCCACAGATGTTTCATACCAAATTTGAATTGGATTGGTATAGTTATCAAGAAGTTAAACACGTTCAATTGTTGACGAACGACGCAAGACGGACAAAAACCAATTGCAATAAATCACCTGAGTTTACTAAAAAAAAAAAGTTCTGCTTAAACATGAAATAAAGACAATAGTTCATAGTAACCTAATCTAATATTGCAATGACTGAATAGGGAAAAAAACCAGCACACTACGTTGACATATTCGAAGTCTTAGGACACGGGATACTCCACAAACATAGAATTTTGTAAAACTATTTACATTTGTATCTATTTCATATATGCTGCCTATGAAATCGCTCTTATTTTTATATCATTCACAAATCTTCATTTGAAAATTCAATTGAAAAAAACATTACCCCCAAACGTGGAACTTTTCAAAAATGTCTTTCATTGACGTATATTTCATGTATCGCTATTTGGTTAATTAATAAATAGTGTCACGTAAACACAGAACAATTCTACGTCATTTGATACGTGCTAATCTTGGTTACCCTATGACCTTAAGGATGCTACGTGTCAACGTATTAATTGTGTTTTCACAACATACTTGAACTGGATATAGTTACTTACCTGATGAATGACAGGGAGTCTTCAATCAAAATTAGTTATCACTCCAAAATCACACGCCACTCGAAAATCAAACCGTTAGTTGCAAACATGTTACATTATGGTCAGTATGGTATGAAAGCAACACAGCATACTAAGCCTGTAATGATGTGGAATCACGTGTCATTAACACCTTTTTTTCCCTTCTAAATGTGGTGTCCTTCAGCACGACGTTTTAATTTTTCTAAGACAGTTAATAATTTACTTTCTGATTTTCCTTTTTATCAAAATGTTAATGAATTATTTCAAATGTATGTGTAACTATCTGCCCAGATTGGGAAGGTTTATAGACGTATATATACAAAATTGTTTGATGAACATCTCAAACATACCTGTTGTATGCATAAGTGTGGGGACATATTCTCGCCAAAATGCACATTCTTTGATTTTAAATCCATTTTTGACAGTGGGTTTCTTGTTGTGTTCGTGGAATTTCGTGTCTAACACTATGTACTCTCGCTCTTTGTAAGTGTGAATCGGCCAGTCGTCCAGGTCTTTCGTTTCGCCGGGTTCTCTGTTTGGATTTCTGAAGGGAAAAAAACCAAAACAATAACACTGTAATAATTGTAAACATGTACTAGAAAAAGAAACGGTAACTGGTTACCCTTCAACGTTTGGGTTTGAGAGACGTGTTTTTACGCAATGATGCGAATAAAAGTATATAACGCCTATCGGTATAAATTATGACATTATACCAATATCGACATATTTTTCTGGTTCCCTGAAAATCATTGTAAAATGATTGCTTTCCCTGTTTAAAGGTGCGTCAATGATACATACTTATTCTGAACACCTACACTGCAGCCGCTCCAATCTCATGAAAAATTCTGGTACATTCTAAATTGCATAATATTCATTATGAAATACTAAGGTGAAAATAACGAACAGTGATCCTATATGGAGATGGGCAGTCTCGGGCACCTGAATCTACCAGAGCCTTGGAGGACTAAGCATCTGCTGTTGACAGGTCACATCTGCCGTGCTGGTTCCCGTATGAAGAACCAGTCTACGACAGCAAATAACAGCTGGCATGGCAAGGGAGTATGCATCAATTTCAAAGCTTAAACGCTTGTATTGGTATTATAAAACGGATTAAGTATATCATTAATCAACAAAATTCCAGTTCCCTGAGAGCTAGCCCATTTCTCTCGGCTTTGCTTCGTTGAAGTTGGTTTGTTTCTCGGGCAAATGAAATTTTGCAGACTCCCTCAATGGTATGCTTTAACTGTATATTAATACATACTGATAGACTTCTAATATATATATGGCTTGTAGCTCTTCTGATATACCAGAGATCTGCATGTACAGACCCACGACCCATCATAGAGGCTTTGATCGGCACCGCACGATTGACGTCTCATTTCTTTTTTCCCCCAATAATTTTTTTTTAGAATTAAATATACAAGATGAAATAATTCAAGATCGGTTTGATAAGGTATAAAGAAGTTTCCTACCACCCAAGCGTTCTTCTTACGTCTAAAGAAAAGTTCTGTACATTTCTTTAAATTCAAATTACTTAGTACTTGTGCATTTTTGGCGAATGCAGTTTTGTATGGGGAAAAAATGCCAGAGAGTTTAAGTACTTTGTGGAGGTGTGCCACATTGTTATAATGATTGAACGAATGGAAATACATGTACATGTATGCATTACCTTATATATTTCTGTAACAGACACTTCGATGGACGCTACTGTAACGGAGGCATTTTTTATGCCTCTGAATGGATTTGAGCCCCTGATCTCTGGTACAACAGCAGACCTAATAGAAAGACCTGTACATGTGTCTAACACTACCACTTTAGGTTGTCTTTTCCGTTTAGATTTGATTACCTAGCCGAGTAGCTCAGTAGTAGACTGCTAATCTGTAAATCGCGGGTTCGAATGCAGCAGGGGTTTTAATAATTTTCAGGTTATTTTAAACTATTTTTTTTTTACTTCATAAAGTTTGGAAATTCAAAATATTGTAAATATCCTCAACTTTTCAACCACATCAATTTTCCTAAGTTTAATATTCCTCTGCAAGACCAAAACTATCTGATGAAAAGGCGAATATAACGAATAGTGATCAATCTCACAAGTCCTATTTTAAACGGAATACGAATTAAGGGTTGGGCAAAAAACGGACCCCTGGATATACTAGAGATGGAATTGGATGCCTAGGAAGAGTAAGCACACCCTGTCAACCAGTCACACCCGTCGTGAGCCCTTTATTATGATCAGGTAAACAGTGAGCCGTAGTCAAAATCAGTGTATAAAAACGGCCTAGCAATTTGCTTGAAAAAGGAAAGACAGCATTTTATTCAATGGCAGTTGCATTGGCAACCTAAATCGTTATTATAACGACCATAGAATTTGTGAAATACTTCAAACGTGGCTGTTCAAAGCCCATAAACATCAACTTGTTTGTCAGTACTTAGCCTGCCTCGATTTAAAAACTGATCATACGCAGGACAAGTTCTTGCGGATCGAATGAACACTATATGGATGTTGTTACATAAACATGCGAAATTGACGAGGTTGAAGCTGAAATAATTCCGTTTGTCATAAAGGTGTTGAATATTCGTGCGGTTAATATCTATGTTCAATGATATATCTCAGTACGATACAGATGTACATCACTTTGGTGTCTTTTATTTCGAGTTCACTGGGATATATCAAATCGACATAAAAATGAAAATGATTATCTATAGATAAAACGTCGTCAATAGTTAAAGACCACAACTAGAGATTTCTTTTGCTCTTGTGTTGAAGCTTTTGAATAACTCCAGCCTCGTAAGAATATAAAAGCAGGTCTGATATATTCTGTCACACGAAATTGTATGAGGCATACATGTATGTCGCTTCTTTAAAGCAACAGACCCACGAAGGGTGAAAATTGGCCCTATGAAATGGTCAAAATTAAAGCAAAGTTTCAGCAAACAAATGATAGTCTATGAATGATAGTTTATCGAGGTCGTAACATTTTTTGGAGTTTTACATTGGCGTGTCTGGGATCTGCTGCCCTAAACACATGAAATACAAGAATCTGCGTAATGCCATCAATTTTTTGTGATGAAATTTCCAACTTTCACATAGAGTTCAATATGTTATCATGAAGGTTCCATTTTTGATAACATATTCCTGGTCCACTTCTTTCCTCCATATGAGATGGATATTTGATCACAAAAATGAGGTGGTTGTTAAGCAAATTCTTCTATTTCATGATGTTTGAGGCAGTAGATCAATGCAAAACTAGAATGTATATGTACTGAAACGGTCCGATCCTGAAGGATATCAGTATTGCTGTTTGGTTGGTTGTTTTATGTCCCGTCGAGAGTTTTACACAATATTTTCATGTTAATATATAGTGCCACATTTAAATAGAATTTACTACAGACTACATGTATGACGCCTCTGGTAAGTCTCAGAGGCCGTGTTTGTCTCTCGCTTATGAGAAATAATGAGATTGATTACTGTTTCGTATCGTCTTTTGTTCATTCTTCAAACAAGATAAAGGTTAAAGCCAACTTAAAGGATACATGTATTTTTCGCAATGTTAATGATGAATCATGATTTTCACAGTTGTTACTCATTAAATGCTTCACGTCCTTTCCACTGCATGAAGACAACCGCTGTATCCATTCAAGACCGTGACCAGAAATTTCCATTGGGGGGTGCACAAGATTACGGCAAGGGGTCTGAGGGCTGCTAGTCAGATCCCAGTTGGTCCAGGGATGGCTCTTTTAGAGGGTCCAGGGGGCGGAATCTGAGAAATTTTAGCATTTCATATTGGGTCTGGGGGTCGCTTTATAGGTCCTCAGTGGGATCCAGGACGGACCCTGGTAGGGGATACAGGGGGCGAAGCCCTCTAAAGCTGAGATAGTTTATCATATTTACTTTAAAATGGGGGGGGGGGGGTGCACATGCACCCAGTACACCCCTCTCTGGTTACGGCCCTGCCATTGTCATTGCCTTTCATTTTCATGAATAGATGTGTACAATTGAGAAAATTGTGTTTAAACGTTCCACTTAAATCAGACTGACTTATTTTTCTCTTGTAACTATATATCTCTAGATAGATTTATAAGAAATATAGAACTATAACACGCGTCATGAAGTACGCATGCGTGAAGCGTCACAGTTCATACCCTCATGTATTTTCAAAATGAATTTTTTTAATTCTTACATTCTACTTTCATTTCTGCCGGAATTCCGGGCTGTTAAAATAGACGTACCACATTTAGAAAGATCCATACGCACATTGTTCATAGCTGTAGCGTTATTCATGAGGAAATGACTATCATTGCAATTAGTGAAGATATCAAAGGCAAAAACACTGGGAATATAAATATTACGATCTAGCAAAATTTTGTATCGTGTCTAATTTTGTATCGCGATACAAAATTTTTGTGATGTACATATATAATTTCTTGTTCTGTGGCCGTTTGGCTATACAGCCTGTCATTGGGTACAGTGCTGTATGACGTGTTTCATGCAATTATCAGGTCGTTCTTTATACACTGATTTTTCTACGGATTAGTCCGTTTACCTCATTAATAAAAAGGGCTCACGGCAGGCGCGACCGGTCGAAAAGGAATGCTTACTCCTCCTAGGCACCAGATCTCACCTCTTGTATATCCAGGGTTCCGTGTTTGCCCAGCTCTTAAAGGGGCATGGAACGTTTTGAGCTAAAATGGTCAAATTTCAGATTTCCATTTTTAATGTTTACAATGCTCACTCAAGGTATTTATAATGATCAGCAAAAAATTTAATGTCATTTGTTGAGTTACTATTGAGATACAGCACTTGCAATTCTTCGTTATGAAAACAAGATCCTTGCCATGATATTGAATATGCTAGTATACGTTCCGTTTAAAGCAGATTTTTTTCCCTTCAAATTACAAGTTCATTCTGAACACAATTAACCAGTTTCTAGTGTTTCTCAAATCAAATTTTGTTTTAATCCTGGTATTTCCAATGAAGCACTCGTTACTTAAACATAAACAAAGCACGAGCCTTGTTTACATTTATACAAAGAATTCTTTCTAGTAAGTCAACAACTGACATTCAATTTTTTGCTGACTATTAGAAATAACTTGATTAAGCGTTTTAAAAATATAAAATGTAGTTCAAAACGTGTCCATGTCCCTTTAACTTGTTATCTGTTTAGGACCTACGAGACTGTTAGTTACATGTATGTTCACCTTTTGTTAATATTAATAAGTAATCTGCAGTGTTGGTTACTTTATCACACTAATTACGCTTGTAAATAACATTCAAATAAAACAATAATGAAGCGTTTGTGCGACTCTACAACGTTTATTTACAAAGGAGCGTTGCATGCTCACAATTAGGCTGGATTGGGCCATTTTTGATAATAGCCCAATTGTATGTTCATATGAAGAAGAATTGCATTTTAAGCCGATCAATGGTGTAGGAGCTGATCCATTGAAGCAGTATATCGCAATGGTCATAATGTATTGTAATACCGGGTATATTTTAATACAAAAGATGTTCGTCAATAATACGAAAGGTCATAATGTATTGTGTGTTTTTATTTCAATAATACGAAAGGCATTGTAAAGCGCTTTGAGTACTTAGGTAGATAAAGCGCTATATAAATCCAATCATTATTAAGGTCATAATGTATTGTGATACATAAGATGTTCGTCTTTATTAACAAAAGCCAATAGTCTTGACGGCAATGTCAAAGCGTTTAACTTCTGAAAATGATAAAAACAAACCCGATTTCCCCAGATTCAAAACAATTTTTCTAGATAGATAGGATATAAATACATACATGTATACGCATATATGTGATACCTGAATATTTTAATCATTCATCTTTATAGGGCATGCTAGACTTCATTTTATTTCATTTTTATTTTGCAATTCTGCTGCCTCTATTGATGATTTATATTTCCGAGCGTTAACGTTATTTCTAGAGCACCTGTTTTTGGCATTGTTCTCATCAGTAATATCAGTTCTAAGCTATTTGGATGGAGCATTGCATTCTCCGTGAGGAGACAAACGAATATACTAGTACCCTGGTTCATTATTAAATATCTAACAAGAAAGTTATGTTGCAGGGTTATAGACCAATCGTCGTTTAAAGTACATTTCTCAACCCATTCTACGGTCGCTATAATGGTGTGGGGGTGCGATTACGAAATGTACACCAAGCCATATGTTGACGGAATTTTTTCATACCCTTTGTTAGACTGTCATTTTCATACTGAGAACTTTGACGAGCGGGTAATCGCCGTTACTTTATTTGATTAAGAGGCTCACGCGCGCCGGCGGAGTGTACCTGATCAGCAGATGGATGCTTAATCTCCATGTCCCTGATCCTGCTTGTCTTTGTCGGAGGTCCGTGTTGCCCTATCACTCGACTTTGTGTATACGTTTTTTGGGGATTCGATGACTTAGTTTAATACGTTTGTTAAGCTTCGCAGATCGGTCTACAGATGTCAACTTGACTGCGGGTTAATTAAAGGATATTGTCTAAGAAGAAGCTGGGATGTCACACAGCGACTCTCATAGCTTAGAGACCCAAACGGTTTCATCTACTAGGAATCCGTAAAGAAAAACAAAATCGGCAGACATCACATCAGTGTTTCACACTGAATACGTGTAGGG
>CAJDSM010000212.1:12574-28668 GCA_903981925.1 Ostrea lurida
AAAAAACGTCATCGGTTACTGTATCTGCTGTATGGGTGCAAGATATCAAACTCGTGACTCTAAGTGGAATTTCAGGCCATGAAAATCGGGTCTGGGTTGATATGTACAATAATGCAATGCAACTTTTGAATTCGCAAAGTTCAGTTTAAAATGCGGTTTTATAGTAGAGAGCAATAAGAATACAAAAAAAATAAAAATGGAACTACTGCTAGACTCGAACGCACAAGTTTACAAAACAGCAGGCAACACGTAGACCTACTGAGCCACCTAGCGAGCAATTCGATTTAAAAGGAATAAAAATATGTACATGTATGTGTTGCTGATATTTCTATTTTTGTCAAGATAAAGACAGTAAAAATCAGCCATTAAGATAAAATACTGTTCCTCCTTAACCTTTTGCAGAGGTGCACATAATTCACACTAAACTGAGAATCTACACTTCTTACTCTAAACATTGCATCAATCTTAATTTTTTGGGATCGGTTGGATTACGGTACGTATAAGTACTGCATTATAGACACAAGAGGACTACAAGAGACTTATTTTTAGATACTGGAGGACTACAAGAGACTTATATTTAGATACTGGAGGACTACAAGAGACTTACATTTAGATACTAGAGGACTACAAGAGACTTATATTTTTAGATATAACTAAAAGGACTACAAAGAGACTGTATAATTTACACCAGTTTTGGGGCAGAAGTGGTCACAGGTATTCATCATTTTCTTGCTCAGTCTCTTCTCTTTGGTCTCGTATTCAAAATTATTGTCCAATGGCTGTCCGAAGATAAACATGATTTCATCCCCGTGCATCACCCCCATCCATTTTCCCCACGGGTTCACTGACGAGCGGTGGTTGAACAGATAGTAATACACATTTAGACCAGCGGCAGCGTACTCCCGGGCCAGGTCCACCGTGGCACATGCAAAATTAAAGTCCCCCACCGCCGCCTCCACACCGTCACGAAGGAGGTAGCGGTCATAGGGATCAAACCAGGGAGTATATTCAAACTTTATGGCGTCTAAAACAAAATTATTTATTTCCGTTGGATGTTGTGGAAAGTGTCTGAATTGTATTTTCATCTCTTCTTCATATTGGTTGGGTTCTAGCGGGCTGCTATCTGATTTATTGAAGTTATCGCTACTATAAACGAGGAAGTAAGAACCTTCATTTGTGTTTGCACCGAGAAGAATTGGACAACGCTTGAAATTCCCATTTTTAAATGAAATATCAGGATGTTCGGTCAGGAATACGCCATCTATTATCGGTACAAAAGGGAACTGTAGGACGTTAGCGTCCAACACAAAATCATTCTCTGGAAATTCTGATCCGTTGATTTTTCTCAAACATTCCAGCATTTCTAATTCTGAATCTCTTTCACATTTAAAATGTTTGGCCAGTACTTTACCCCTCTCTATGGCTTTCTCGCGGGTTATGGTTGCCCATGGGGCTGTTGGCCCCGCGCTCTGTAAAATAGCTCGTTGAAACTTTGAGCGACTCAAAGGGGACAAGAGATGTAAACCGATAGACGCCGCTCCGGAACTTTCACCAAACAGCGTTACGTCATGGGGTGACCCTCCGAAATAGCGTATGTTTCTTTGTACCCAATCCAATGCCAGAAGCTGGTCATATAAGCCACAGTTTCCAGGCGCTTCCGACGTGGAGCCAGCAAAAAAACCAAGCGATCCTATTCTATATTGCATAGATACAACGATGACGTCATTTTCTACGGCTAAGTATTTCCCGTTATAAACGTCTAAAGATATAGAACCGAAACTGAATGAACCACCATAAATCCACACCATCACAGACTTATTTTTAGATTCGGTCGTTCTGGGGACCCAAACGTTTAGGTATAGGCAATCCTCTCTCCTGGGGGTGTTGGGGTTCCACATATCAGCTCCCGAGAAGTTTTGGAAAACTGTATCTAATATTTGCATGCATGCTGGAGGTAGTTCCACCGTCTCCTTTATATTCGCCCATGGGTCTGGGGGCTGGGGATGCTTGAAGCGATACTTTCCGACAGGGGGTTTGGCGAATGGAATACCATAAAAAGCGTCTAAGTTTAATCCTTTTACATGCAGTTTCTTGCCTACGATTTTCCCTTTATCTGTCTGTACTGGCTCTGTCAATTCGTGATGTGACGCTAAAAGAACGTCATACGACCAGCACAGGGACACAATCAGGAATTTCAAGTCCCAAACATCCATGACGTCATCACAATAGTCGCATCACTCTGAAAATGAAGGGGGGAAAAGTATATATAAAACACTGAAAATGTACCCAATTTTTTTGGTTTTTGTTAATTTTCGTTTTAGATATAGAAATATTAAACATTGACAAACTTAACAGACCACACTGTTGCACTGAAATAGATCATTTGATATTATAAAGATTCTTACCTTTAATGTCTTTTATAAATCAGTTTACATCCCCTTTGAATATCACATTGAATACCTTCTGTCAAAAATGATTTCCTATAGGAAAATTCATAACGTTTAATCCACAGTCAATGAGCTCTTTTAAATCCTACAAAAAGCGATAACAAGGATAACAAAATTTTCACATCTAAAATAGATTATTAAAGTTCTTTAACATCCATTGCATATACTAATAGTTACGGTCCCGGTTTTTGTAATTAAATCTATATTGCTAAAAAATCGTTAAAGATCTCTTTGAGAGTGGAATCAATGGGAGAGAGTTTCACCTCCCAAACACGCGTTAGCTAATCAGCTGCAGGCAAAACACTGAACATTCTATGTGCCAGTTGAATCATTGTGCAGACCTCTTGGATTGTTGGCCGGCCCTGTCGATAAAAACGAATGTAAATACTTCATTTACTTGTATACTCAATTAAAAAGAAAATGAGATAAAATTTGACATGGATTTTTACCCTCGTTATGTGTATTGTGTGTTCAATAATGGCAATATGGTTGTTGGATCATATGCATGTATTATGTGCAATATTGATTCCATGCGAAAGCTGCAGGGCAATACATATACATAGATTGTATTTTTTTTTTACCGGGGAAGTAAAATTTTCGAAGGTCGATAGTATACTCAAAAATGCAAGTATATTGCGACTTCATCCATTTCATTGCGATACAAATTAACGACACATTTTATGCACATTTCACAAAGCTTTTTGTCGTTTTTTTAAAAAATGCAAATTTAAAGTCTTAAGTTATGCAACCAGGACCCAGTTGCACGAAAGTTAGTTAAGTTTAACTGACAGTTAACTTCCCATTAACTAGTACATTTATATAGCATTAGCTAGAAGTTAACTGCAGTTAAACTTAACTAACTTTTGTGCAACTGGGTCCATATCTACAACTGAGAAAGCAATACAATGATGATATTCCTAATTATTTTAGTAACTTCTTCTGCAAGAAAACTATTCGTCAAATATGACACATATAGCTGGGAACATTTGGCTGTGTCTGTTTCCCGTATTATACGCGAGGCGTTCCTTCTCACTGATGATAATATTACGTTCCTTTGCCTAAACGACTGGCACAGAAAAAATATATACAAACCAACAATTGCGATCTGATCGCACGAAACCTACCAAGTAAGTTCTTTGAGGGAATATCCAGTGCGTTTATTTATTTACTTCGTGTATAAAATGCAAATTGTTTAAGAATACGCAATGTTCATTTTTTAAACTTGTTTAACTTGCCTTTCTTCATTATTCCTACACTGCTGGCCTCTTCCCAACAGAGAAATTGGCGATTATATGCAATCTTTGATAGCACTACCAGACAGCACGTTACTGTAAGCAACAAAACGCTGGGTAAAATTCAACAGTCAACCAACAGAGCGACGTTTCTTAGAGTACATGCGCAGTGCGATATCCTGCGTTCCTTGCAATGTCTTACAAATTCAGCTACATTTGCATGATTACGACATTCTAGTGTTTCTTTTAAGTCATTTCAGTAATATTTTAAAATATGTGATAATCATTACAATGATTTGCTTATTTATTTCCAATTTTTGTCATAGTTTAGTTGTTTACTCTGTAATGGACCCGATGAAAATAAGCCCAGTTGGCTTTTTTGGGTATCCTAGATAGAGGAATATATATAATATATATATAATATATATATATAATATATATATATATAATATATATAATTATATATATATATATATATATATAGTGTCATCATTCTAAAATACTCCCCCAATTTGGTGTTGTGATATGTGTGTTGTTAGTCACGCATAATATATAGTTTGTAATTTAATGCTTTTTAATAATACGTTTCAGTTTTATACAAGGGGCGTGGTCACAGGGTTGGTTCGGGCGATTTGATCGTACATTATCTCGATCAATTGGGCAATGATATGTGGTATTTTCAGTCAAATTGTTTTCGCGTTTGTATATCTCTCTTATGTAAACTTTTATATTTCCATTTCTCTCAACAACTGGTGGTCTAATTTCGGCCGAACGTACCATAAGTTGGGCAAAAAAACAAAGCAGATAGACTTTGGTAGAAGACTTAATCACGTCTGTGTTGTATAGCCTGAGACGATGGTATAAGTACCGGTAGAATAAAACTTAGGTCAATTGAAATGTAAAGAAAGATGATTAAGAAAGAAGATGGATTTTAAAATATTCTAGACAACTAATTTATACCTACAGAGATTGACACCGTTTTTCATGTACAGTAAAAATCGATCGGTTTATTCAAAACATAGACATATTAAACAGCAACTCAAGAACATATAGAAGAATTTTCCATAGAAAAAAATTGAATAATCTATTCAAGAATACATCGATTTCAGAGTACAGTATGTCAAATTAATATGAAAGTTCGACTTAACTACCCCCGCGTATTCTGAGTTTGCCTTGAACTGAATTGAGTGTTGTCGTCTAATTTCTTTAACGGCGAGTAGCAATATTCAAACAGCGTCCAGAACGATTTCTTAACTGTATTTCTTTGTTATACATAATTACATATAAGACATATGATCCTGGACAAACAAACACTTATTAGGTTTGTATGGACTAACTACGGAATGTGAGGGGTTGTTAAAGTTCGTAGAAGGTTCAGCCTCGCTAACAACCCGACAAATTTTGCGACCGTGTGAGTCAATAAGTAATATTGTTCAAAATTAGTTACAGATTTTTTCCCGCCACTGCTCAGTATCGAACCCGGGCCTCTGTGCTTCAGTGCTTACTGATCGAGCTACGTGTTGTTTTTTTGATTGTTGTTGTAAATATGTAAGTCATACAATCGAGGATCTTAAAGTAGCATAATCTGTATCTTTTGAATTTTATTACACTTTTATTCTTTTAAATCAAATATATAAACGGTAAAATGTGAACCACAAAACTTGCCCGGTCAAAATGTAAACAAGCGAGAAATAAGCCTCAAAAGACGAACGTTGCTACAACGTGGCAGTTTCTATAATGGAAGAGGATGAACGTCATAGTGACGCGACTCCTTATATGGAAGAGAATTCAAAATAACGCTTGAAATGTTTGTAGTAAATAGCTTATATTCGACGTATTTCTGAATTGTAAATCCAAAATATATGATTAGATTCACATGCATACTTATGACATGTTATTAAATACGTTGATATATTAACAAAGAGAAAAAGGCCATGTGTATACATCGAAAACAATAATACAACACTTGCATGCTACATCCCAGGCGAATTTGTTATTTTTCATAGGTTGATATTATTATAAATGATTAAAACATGTGCTTGTTCTGTGTATCATTTTACTTTCAATGTTGTAATTACGCATGAAAGCATAACTTTATTAATGTATAATAGAAAAAAAAAATCTGAAAGATTAAATTTTTCGTAAAAATACGATTATGCTACTTTAATATTTATTTCGAAATGGGGAAAATACTCAGCTGATGTCTTCGATTTTAGGGACCGATTCAAAAATTTCTTTAAAAGGTTCGCACGCAGCCATTAAAATATACGTACTATAGTATACATGTATCAAGATGTTCAACTGCAACCTGTTCTGACATGAGAGAATGTTTACCATTGCGATTTGTAATAATAAATAATAACAAAGAGATTTGTATAGATGTCATAGGGGACAACATTGTCGTGGTTACCGAGTGCAACTTCAGTATGAGACAAAGACACTAAAACCCTGGGGTGGGGCTTCGAGCACGAGAACAAGTAGGCACGGCAGGGGTGGTCACCAAAAATAAAATAGTCAATTACGAAAAAATTGCGAAAACACTACTAATACTTGAATAATTGTCACTTCTGATCATGAGGTACCTTGTGGTCTCAGATCCCTGAATGAACTACATGTACATACTTGAGAACAAGTAGTACGGTATTTCATTGAAACGATACAATTAATGTAGCAGTTTGAACCAGATCCTGTAAACGAAGCAAGCATGCCAGTCACGAGAAAGATTATCTAGACACGTGCTCTCATCTTACACAATCTAAATTTAAACTAGGAAAACTCCACTATCAACATGGATGTATGAAGCCGTTTGTTTCTTGTATCTCTTAAAAAAAATCAGTGACACCTCGCGAAAGATTGTTCAATAGTCTGAAGGCTGTCATCTCTTGATGGCGCGTGGGGTAAAATTATCACAAAATTCCATAAATACCTTCTCATCAATTTGTTCACGGTTTGTATTGATAACATTCTGAAAACAAAGTGTTGCGAGGATAAACACCAATTCCTTAATCTGGCAAATGTCCCTGAGGGATTTCATCTTTTGAAGTGAGTCTCGAGATATCCTGGTTGTGCAGTGTCCGTAATTAAAAAAATTGGCGGATTAGGGAATTATATCGGAAAATATGATCCGGTCCTGTTGGCATTGGAAAAATTCGTCACAGACTTGAGATTGAGATTTTAAAAACATAAACCAATATCAACATTTCCAATACCTTTTTGCTTTTGATGTCTCCACAAATGGCAGTGAGAAACATTTCCTCATGAATGTGTTGCAGTTGTACATGTAACAATTAATGCGTATGAATCTTGATAAATGCACTATTTTGACGGCTGGGAATTCCGACAGAAATGAAAATAGCATGTAATCATAAGAAACAAGCTTCTACACGAAGTATGAACTGCAACACTTCACGCCGGTGTACACTGTACTATTTTTTTGAAGGGCAAATTAATGCGCGTCATGAAGTATGCTGTTGTGAAACGTTGTAGTTCATACCTTTTTAAAGTATTTTCAAAACTAAAATTTGTTTCTTAAACGGTGTTATGAACTGTGTGTGTGTGTGTGTGTGTGTGTGTGTGTGTGTGTGTGTGTGTGTGTGTGTGTGTGTGTGTGTGTGTCATTGTCTATACATATCCCGGGATAGTACATGTATTGTCTACACAAATCCCAGGAGAATAGTACATATTGTCTATATCCGAGATAATACATATTGCCTATACATATCCGGGGATAATACCATATTGTCTATACATAAATCCGGGGATAATACATATTGTCTATACATATCCGGGGATAGTCATATTGTCTATACATATCCGGGGATAATACATATTGCCTATACATATCCTGAGATAGTAACATATTGCCTATACATATCCGGGGATAATACATATTGTCTATACATATCCGGGGATAGTACATATTGTCTATACATATCCGGGATAGTACATATTGTCTATACATATCCGGGATAGTACATATTCTATACAATCCGGGATAGTACATATTGTCTATATATATCCCGGGACAGTACATATTGTCTATACATATCCCGGAATAGTACATATTGTCTATACATATCCGGGGATAGTACATATTGTCTATACATATCCGGGGACAGTACATATTGTCTATACATATCCGGGATAGTACATATTGTCGATCTATCTATATATCACGGGATAGTACATATTGTCTATACATATCCTGAGATAGTACACATTGTCTATACATATCCGGGATAGTACATATTTCGATGCTAATCTATATTCAGGGATAGACATATTGTTATACATTCCGGGGATAGTAATCTTTTTCTATATATTTATTCACTTCGCTTAATTATGGACTCCACTGAAGAAGAAAAATCGCCAGTAAATATATAAAAAATTAAATGAATTATTGATCTAAAAAGGATACTAGCAAACTTTGTTGTTTTCCCTCCTTAACCTTAGCCCTGAAAAGTATCTAATTTAGTTAATTCATTTCGACAATAATTTGGTGATTTATTAATTTGTAAATTGCAATATTGATCAGTAATAGAAGAGGGAAAGGATGAATTTAACCTATGATAATTTCAACCAACTGAACACAATTCCTCGTGTGCCGCGAGGATGTGTTCCGTTTAAATGAGAAATTGACAGAATATTGAAATGGACAACGGGATCCAGTGACAGGCCACGAAAGGAAACCATACAATTCTGTACAAGTCTTTGTGGATCTCTGGAGACTCCAGACTAGTGGAGGAAGAATTAACAAGACAATGCATATCGATATGGTTAATTTAGCGGCATAGATCCAATAAATTAACGTTCCGTCATTCAAAAACGGCACTTTGGGCCGCCGTAGAACGTAGAGAGTGGCCGTACTATTGACAGTCGTGTTACTCCGAACAATTAATGTCAATTTTACACAGTGGGAATTGGTTCTTGGTCATGAAATATAGATGCGCGTGGAAAAAGTAAAACTACTTAAGATATCAAAGTAAAGCTTATAAAAGAGAAAGAAAACCCCAAACCAACGTCTTGAAAATGGCGGCACATTGCAAAGGTAGATGATATTGATTTAGGTTTTATGTTCTAATTTTGTTGAGTGTCTTGGTTATTAAATTGGGCCTGCTTCTTGGTGAATTTGTGTCAAGTATCGCTTCTGAAATTCTAATATAAACGTTAGATCTGTAGAATAATTATCAAAGCACAACAAAGGCTTAATTATGTACCAGTACAGCTCTTACCACTGAAGGAGAATCCTTGTATTATTACACTGGATAGTTGTATAATATAACACAGACAGGGAACTTTTATCTTCTTCAGAAAAGATGAAAGAGTCAATAGTTTGGTTCTACATTTCTAACTGTACATTTATTCTAGGTTAACTTCAGATGATAAGTTCTTAAATTGATAGATCAGTTTATCGACAAACATCATCAGAGTTAATTACTCCTTTACATTACGTAATACAGATACGCTGAAAAGCTGGATATTAAATCAATTTTATGGCACTTTATATATTACCTTGGGAATGACTTAACCTTGTCAAACACCGTTCGTTAAAATAAAAGGATTAATATTAACACTTTCGTAGAGCAAGATATAGGGATTTCAGTTAAATCAAGAATTTTCTCCCTGTTGTATTACATGGGAATTTGTCGTATTACACACGAATATTACACGGGAATATTTCTCTTCCTATATAACATGGGGATATTTCTTTTGCTATATAGCACGGGAGTGTTTCCCCTTGTCACATTACATAGGAATATTTCCCTGCTGTATTACATGTACATGTGATTTTGCTGTATTAGACGCGAATAATATTCATGACGCGGGAATATTCCCCTTGCTATATAACATGGTAATATTTCCCTTACCGTAATACAAGGAAATATTTCCCCCTGCTGTATTACATGGGAATATTTCCCTGCTGTATTACATGGGATTCTGTAGTATTACACGAGAATATTACACGGGAATATTTCCCTTGCTATATAACATGCGGGTATTTCCCTTGCTATATAATACGGGAATATTCCCCTTGTCGTATTACATGGGAATATTTCTGTACTGTATTACATGGGTTTTTGCTGTATTACACGCGAATAATATTCATGACGCGGGAATATTCCCCTTGCTATATAACACGGGGATATTTCCCTTGCCGTAATACAAGGAAATATTTCCCCTGCTGTATTACACGGGGATTTTCCCTGCTGTAGTTTCCCCTATTGTATTACAAAGGAATATTTCCCCTGCTCTATTATATAAGAATTTCCCCCTTCTATTTTACATGGGAATTTCCCCTGCTGTATTACCCGGGAATATTTCCCCTGCTGTATAACATAAGAATTTCCCCCAGCTGTATTACACGGGAATTTTTCCCTTGCTGTATTACACGGAAATTATATAGCGGGAAATCCCCCTTTTATACGTCTTGTATTAACTCCGTTCTTGAAAATGCAGGATCAGGGTTCGGATCCAGTAGATTTTTAAAGAGAGGGATACGCTCCAAGTTTGTACATCTACGATCGAAAGCGGGGGTTTAAGGCACCAAACATGGGAAATCAACATTTTAGTTAAACATATTTAACCAAAGGGGATGGGGTTGTAACCTCTCTCTCTCTCTCTCTCTCTCTCTTCTCGTCTCTCCTCCATGTACATATTATCAGTATAGAAAGTCAAGAAACACAAAAATCGAATTTCGAAGAACATTTAGAAATACTGTATCTAAAACTGGGTTCTTTTGTAAATCATAAATACCCGTACCCCTCTATTTATCTCTTCACATCCACACATACAGGGCATCACAGACATGCAGCCTTGTCAGAAATATCCGAATCTAACGCAATTCAGCATTAAGCGTATTGCTCGTAGTTCCCTATAATGATAGAAATTCTTGGTTTGGTTAATGTTGATGTAAGATACGTCGCTCAGCGAAAGCCTCTTCCAGCACCCTTTTATTACTGTAATATCTCTAAATCACGGGTTAAAGACAGGGACCTTTAGCAGACACTAGATAAGACGCTCATATCTTAATTTCCTCTTGTCGATTGCAAAATAACAATTTCGTTTCCAGGCCATTCAAAGAATAATGTTATTATTGCAAACATTTCGAGAATAAGTTGACTAAATGAAATATTCTTTGGATTTTAGTGTTGATAATGGCGAGTGTACTTTCAATGTGTGTGTGTGAGAGAGAGAGAGAGAGAGAGAGAGAGAGAGAGAGAGAGAGAGAGAGAGAGAGAGAGAGAGAGAGTAACAAATCTATTTTACCTAAAATTTAAAAAGTATTGATAAAGTAAGCTAATCGGAAAATTTCAAGAGGACAGGACTTTTGATGTACAGATTCATAATCGTGGAATAATTTTGAAATTCGTTATCCCCACCGGCGAAGTGGACGATACACCGTGTACAAACACGGTGTTTAACATCGTGCATCGTTATCCAGAGCTGGAGAAGACAATCATTCTCTAGATTATCACTATATATACCGCTACATACATGTATATTAGTTATAAACACGTGATAAACTTTCGATGATTTTACTCCCTTTTACCGGCTTTTAAATGAATCATTCCTACAAATTTTATTAGAAAATTCTGGGTATTGAATAACTCTAAATTAAATTAAAAAAAAATAAAAATGGATATGGACTTTTTGAGATAGGTTACCAAAGTTTATAAAAAGAATAAAATTCTCGTACAGAATAGCTATACCCTTACCGTACTGACGGGGAAAATCCACGATTCATTTAATAAACATCCCCGACAAAGAATGTTAGATGGTTTTCAAACTTTACACTTGGAAGATCGGGAGGCATCGCGTTCCCTGGTTTCTGTCCGGCCTTTCCAATACAACTTCGGCGCTCGTCATCCTACATTTAAATCATGTCGCGGAAAGGCACCGGCACTGTTTGATTGGTTATAATTGTGACCGGAATTCTTCGTATACATACTGTATAGCATATATTTCACAACGAGAGAGAGAGAGAGAGAGAGAGAGAGAGAGAGAGAGAGAGAGAGAGAGAGAGAGAGAGAGAGAGAGAGATTTAAAAAAAAATAAACCCATGCTAATTACCTTTAAAATTGTTATTGATTCAATTTGTTATAGCTATTAAGAGCCAAGGTATTAATGAATTATGTAATACTTTATTGAAACTATGAAACACAAAACACGGTGCTTGTGACCGAAACCTCTTTTATCCGTCAAGGTCGTTTGCTTACTACAGCGTTCTACGATAGAACCTTTTTCTGCTAAGCCGCCTTGAGAATTCAGGTCGCTGTCGGGGTTTTTGCTCTTTATTTCTATAATAAAGATGATCAGTGTTTAGTTAATGTCTTTACATCAAGTCAAATTCCTCTAAATGGTACTCATTATCAGCAAAAAATATTTAAACGACTGAGGAAGAGTCAATTACATGGCATCACTGCAGAAGTCAAAATTACCGATAATGAAAAGGAACTATTGGGCTGGCATCAATCAAAGTATTTGGTTTCTTTTAGTGAAAAACACTTAATGTCGAAGATTCTATAAGACGATTTCATCAGTCGCAAGACATCGAACCGTGTTGAACACAATCAGATAGTCAGGAAGGTTTTCGTCTTATGAAATCTAAATCTCGGTTTGTCTCGAGGAACGATGAATTTTTGCATCATATAGCAATTTTATCGATACATATGTCAATTTGAGTGCAGCGGAAAATGCAAAGCGGAACAAAGATTAAGCCTCTAATGAAATAATGGTTGCCTCCTGAATATTGGCTAGCTTGTTTTAAAGCTGTTTTGTAAGGTCACGGGAATTATCAAAGATATGTTAAAATTATAACGCCTCTCTCTCTCTCTCTCTCTCTCTCTCTCTCTCTCTCTCTCTCAAATCAGACTTACCATGGGGGTGATAAATTATGTTATTTGAATCATTCATTGCAATAATCAAACCCTGTTAAGATTTTAAAATAACAATTGACTTCTTTTAGATAACTCGAAATAGAAATTGATGTATTCATGCATCGCATTATAGGGATAATAAATTGGATTAACCTCGAAAATGAAAAGAAGTGAAGAAAGCTCTGTTCCTCGGGAATAATGCCTAGCGTGTATGTGATTGTCCAAAGTTAGAAAGGAGGGAAAGTTAATCAAAAAACTGACGTCACAAGTTCTCAGTGTCACCAGTTCACGCGGGTTTTCGTTTCATGTTTGGCAATTTATATCTTGCAGAAGACATCGTCTGAATTCGGAAATCATACAAAGATATTAAAGTCAGATGGAATAGAACTTTTTTGTGTGTGTGTCTTGACTGATGAAAATGATCAATCACCGCGAGCGTTAAGAAAGTTTTCCCACACAAATGATACGTATTCAAGTGATGTTTTCCTGTGGCTTATAGAAAAAGATAGAATTATCCGATAGACCCTCCACCAATTCAGGCCCCCTTTATACTAGTGGAAGTAAGACTTGAGATGTGTTTCATTCCTCGCGCAAACCAAACACGTGTATGGCAGGCCCCCTCCCCCTGTCCGGTTTACTAGTAAGTGTCTAATTTTGGCTCCAGTGATATTTGACAACAAGCAGCTAGTACATGTATGTCATTAAAAAGGAGTAGAAAAAAAAATATCCATTCCCAATTAAAAATACCAAAAAAAAAAAAAAAAAAAAAAAAAAAAAAAAAAAATAAAAAAAAACAAAAAAACAAACAAAACAAAAACCAAAACGAACCACCATTAAAAAAGAATTAATACCACCAAAAAAAAAAATATAACCAAAAAAAAAAAAAAAAATTACAAAACAAAAAAAAAAAAAAAAAACAAAAAAAAAAAAACCCCCCCCAAACAAAACAACCCCCCCCCCCAAAAAAAAACAAAAACAAAAAAAAAAACCCATCCCCTCCAAATCCAAACAAGGAAGTTCTATATAAAAAAAAAATTAAAGCTACCCTAAAACCGCATTGATGCAGTTTTACCTCCAAAAATTCGGTGATATAAGAAATGAATCTATATTTTTCGGGTGATGCAGATATCAATTTAATTTTATTCACGTGATCACCTAGCGCCGGATTCTCATTGGTTAAAAAACCTTTTAAGAATTGAGGTGATTTTCGATCACGTACCTGAACAAAAAGTAATGTTAATGGACATTGTTTTGTTGTTGTAATATAAAATTAAATGATAAAGAAATCAATCTTATATTTTTCGGGTGATATGCAGGTTATCACGAAATTTTAGACGGTAAAAACTTTCATCAATGCGCTTGAGTTTTACCGTCTAAAATTCGGTGATACCTGCATCACCGAAAAAAAAAAAATTAAGATTCATTTCTATATCAACCAATTTTAGACGGTAAATACTCATCAATGCGCGAAGCAGCATTGATGAAAGTTTTACCGTCTAAAATCTCTCGGTGATAACCTGCATAGCACTACCAAAAAATATAAGATTTAATTTCTTATATTTAATTTTATATTACAAAACACAAAATATGTCCATTAGAACTTTACTTGTTGTTCAGGTACGGTGATCGTAAAATCACCTCAATTCTAAAGGTTTTTAACCAATGAGAATCGGCGGCTAGGTGATAACGTGAAATAAAATTAATGATACCTACAACATCCCCAAAAAATGTAAGATTCATTTCTTATTTGAGATGAGATAAACCTACTGTAGAAGACTTGCAGTTTGGAAAAATCTGCTTGAAAGGAAACGTTTGTACTAGCCTTTATCACACAACTGTACTGTTTCCGGGTTCATAACACGGGTTCGGAAAAAACGATATGAACTTTCGTAGCTGAGGTTCATAAGAATGCAAATTAGGTAGGTCAATCACGGGGTCAATCACCTTTGTGCTACGTAAAGAAACATGCACCTCAGCCTTCGAAAACTGTAAACATTGACGGTAAAAGACATTGTTTTGTCACCCGAGGTTGTTCCAAGGGGTGTTGTGCTTTTATGAAGTGGAAAAATAAGTGTAACAGAAATTTCAAGCTTCTTCAAACCGTGACGTTGCAGACGACGTCACAATCGAATTGACGACGTCAACATAACAAAGCGAAAAATTCGGGTTGTGAATATAGAAAGTAAATCAAAATATGCCTTTAATGATCGTTGTGTGATAATAGAATCTTAAAACTCGTGCTTATGGCATATGAAATTTATGAAATTCGTTACCCGATTTAAATATTTTCCCTCGCCAAGGCCGGGGAAATTTATCCGGTAACTCATTTCATTAATTTCACTATGCCATAAGCACATCATTCAGATCCTCTATATATACATGTATGTAACAAAAAAACAAAAACAAAAACAAAAAAAAAAAAAGCAAAAAAAAAAACCAAAAAACAAACAAGCACCCCCCCCCCCCCAAAAAAAAAAAAACCATGAGCTAGCCTTTGTTTAACATCAACAAAGAATTGTGAGCGCTGCATCGATATCTTACTTGTAACTCAACAACTAAAATCTCAAATTTTTGCTGACTATTAGAAATACCTAAATTAAGTAATGTAAAAATTCAAAATGAATAAAAAATAAAATTTGAAACTTTTAGCTCGTAACATGTCTATGCCCCTGTATCTATTAGGTATGCGTTTGAAACTTTTCTAGACCCGTGGGGGTCCGGGTTAGAATAGGTCCTCAGCATCTCCTTGCGTGTCGTAAGAGGCGACTGAATGGGGCGGTCATTCGGATGAGACCGCTAAAACCGAGGCCCCGTGTCACAGCAGGTGTGGCACGAAAAAGATCCCTCCCTGCTCAAAGGCTCTGAGTGCCGAGCATAGGCCTAAATTTTGCAGCCCTTCACCGGCATTGGTGAAATATTCTCGGTGGGACGTAAAACAATAAACAATCAATCAATCAATGAAACGTTTCTAAAGCGAAATCCACAGACGTCGTATGGAAACAGGTGAAAACAATATCTAATATAATACTGCTCTACGATCTTCTTTTTCGTCAAACTAAATCTTACCTGGTTCACGAATTATAGAAAACAGCTTACGTAAGTGAGATTTCAAAGTTGTTTACTATCTAGGCTATCATATAGTGAGACAAAATGGTATGTTTTTTTATTTATCTGAATGCATCACAATTAAAGGGAAAAGGAATATTTGAATAAGTACAAAGGGTAGTGCAGGAATGATTAACAGTCTGCCTACAGAATGTCAATGCAATGTCATGCACCAGACTGAAGATATGTGGACCATGGCACGCTTATTTAAACTCTCCTCCGCCGTACCTGCAGGGTACCTGATAAAGCCTGTACGCGGGCTGACAAATAAATTGTTACGGAAGCGTATTTGGGCCGCAGTAGTACCTTTTATCAATTTGTTATAACAAATTACTAATTTGATTTAACAGATTAGTAATTTGATATAACAGATTATCACATTGTGATAACAAATTACTGATTGATTTTGTTATAACAAATTGTTAATTTGTTAC
>CAJDSM010000212.1:30288-43194 GCA_903981925.1 Ostrea lurida
ATATACAAAGTACCCGGATATTGCTCACATCGTCGTACTGTTACAATATACAGAGTACCAGGATATTGCTTACATAGTAGTACTGTTAAAATTTACAAAGCACCCGAATATTGGTCGCATCATTGTACTGTTACATGTACAATATACAAAGTACCGGTAGCCCATTCGTTTTCACACCATTCCTCTGTTACTATATAAACAAAATATTCGAACCCTTCTCATATTCTACCGGAAAAACACCATTCTACGGCCAATGACCCAATGATTTCACTTGTAATGATCAATCAATAGGCAACGGAACAATCACGATATATTTTTTTACGTCTTAGGATGTGAAGCGTCTAAGGTACTGGATTCAAATGGTCGACTTTATGTTAACAAGGCGAAGCTCTAACGCGACCTGTTAAAAATGACAGCCTTAGCAAGACGACATTTGCCGGAATGTAGGTTAGTCGCAAGCACTATAACTTTGTGGACCTACATATGAGTCACAAGCAGCATAGCTTTGCGGACAAGCAGTATAAATTTGCGGATCCACAGATTAGCCACAAGCAGTATAACTCCGCGCACCTGCCGTAAACTAGGACTTTTAGGCACATAAATCCTAATCATTTAGCCACATAAATCATTTCAGCCTATCAAATCGCAATGGCACGCATACCTAGCCAACGACACTGAACATTAAATTAATGTAGATAACTAATATGGTACAAATTATTCGGTATACGGTATGTATCATATTACATGTATGACATGGATCATCTTATCTGCAGTGTGTCACATTATTCACATTTAGGTGATTTAACCCCGTTTACTTTATTTCGACTAAGGGCTCACGGCGGGTGTGACCGGTCTGCAGAGGGTGCATACTCCTCCATGGCACCTGATCCTGCCTTCGCTTTTGTCGGAGGTCCGTGTTGCCCTACACTCGACTTTGTATATGTTTTTTTTGGTATACTTCGCCAATTTATATTGAACATTGAAGTCAGTGGCAAACTAATAACACAGAATTACAACAAAGGCGATGACTTCAGTTTTTCCATCTTTAACGTCCAATGTTAGTGTAGCTATATTGCATCATCACCTGCATTTGTGTGTTTGTCTAGCAACTGATTTGGTACACGAGAGCATGTTTTCCGTATGCCAAACCTCAACATCAAGATACTTTAAAAAAAAGTTGATGTTAAAGGGGATTCAACATTTTCCTATGACGTCATCATAATACACATTGTATTGTGAATGTCGGTATCAATATTTGATTTACAAACACAAGCTATTACTAGGCTGATTATTGTCAGTGTGTTTCCTACCAGCTGTTAGGACCTTCTTTTATCTATTACTTTTAACTACGAGTCATTCCGTGAACCTAATCAAGATTTAGCGCTCACAGCAGGTGTGACCGGTCGACACGTGATGCTTACTCCTCCTGGGCACTATCCTACTTCCGGTGTATACAAGGGTCCTTGTTTGTCCTCTTAATTTTGCATCTTTTATAGTATTATAGGATTTAGTACATTGATATTCACTTGCTCATAATGAACATAATGTGTATAAGAATTTCCCGCAGAATATTCGATAATAAATATAGTGCCCGGAAAGTTTCGGCATAACCCAAATAATCTGATATACGCTATGCGTTACAGGTAACTTGATCCGAAGAGTCGGATCACGTCGAGTTGACAGGCTTGGATCATCAGATCAAATTATATTTTGATACCGACATTCACAATAGAATGTGCATTATGATGACGTCATAGAAAAATGTTGAAACCCCTTTAACATCAACTTCTTTTAAAGGAAGTGATTGCCTGGGTATTGAAAAATTAATGGCCCATTATCCCTACGAACTCGATATAAAGGACACCACAGAATCTGACAGATATGCTTCATATTTGGATATTTTACTTAACATTGACTCTAATGGCAGGCTGACAACTACATTATATGATAAGCGTGATGACTTTAACTTTGCAATCGTCAACTTTCCCCTTCTATGTAGCAATATACATGTACCATTATCACCTGCTTATGGTGTGTATATCTCGCTGTTGATTCGATACGCAAGAGCATGCTACGCATATGCGGATGTTTTAAAACGAGGCCAACTACCAACAAAAAAGTTGAAGTTGCAGGGTTACTATAGTATAACGAATCTCGTTTAAAGTCATCATTTCGCAAATTCTACGGTCGCTATTATGACCTTGTTTGCGATTACAAAGTATCACTAAGTCATACGTTAACTGATTAGTTTTATACCCTTTGTTAGACTGTTGTTTTCCTACTAGATTTGACTACGGATAATCCCGTTTGCTTTATTTCGACTACGGGCTCACGGCGGGCTTGACAGGTCAGCAGTGGATGCTTACTCCTCCATGGCACCTGATCCTGCTTTCGCTTTTGTCGGAGATCCGTGTTGCCCTACACTCGATTTTGTATGTGTTTTTTTTTATTATGATTACGTTTAACACGATGTTACCTTCGCCTATTTGTATCACACGAGATGCGAAGCGTCGAGTTTGATATGATGATCCGCGCCTGTCAATGAGACGTGATCCAACGCTTCGGGTCAAGTTACTTTGGTAATGATAAATTTATTATCATACACCCCTTTATATGTACATAAAATCAACGTTTGATATAAGATAATAAATGTATTCCAAATAACATGTAAAGGCAAAGATAACGAACAATGAAAATGTAAACGCGGTTTTCTTTCTGACACCGTGGATATTTTCAACAAAAACGTTTCGTCGATGCGTTGTGACGTCATCAGTTTCAGAGAGTGGAAAGTGTGGGGATCCAGAAAGTCGGATCACACTATGAATTCTACAGTATCAAGACCCAGATTATAATATTGATGGATAAATAATGTATTAATTGGCTGATATCTGTTTTAAAAACTGATATTGTAATGCGTCTTCGCAGAGTACCGACTGAACTAACGGTTCTAAACCTACAATACAATTATAGTTATTAAATACGTTATGCATAAGCGTAGGATTGTTTTTGAATTTGAAAGAGGGGGGGGGGGGCAAACTTCTAAATGTGGTAAGCTAAAAACAAAAAAGGCACAAAGACACTGTGTAGATGATACTGCAACTAAACTCTAAAAGTAATAAGATATGCTATTAAATAGGATTCTGAGTCTGTAATTATGTTTTTGTTTCTGTAAGCCGATAAAAGGAAGTAACTGAAAAACAAACTTAGCACTAACGATTGGGGGGGGGGGGGGGGGGCAAATGCTCCCTCGCCGGCAGTCGAGTTTCAAAAGGGGAAAAGGGCAATTGCCCCCATGCCCCCCCCCCCCCACTCCTACGCGCATATCATGATTTGAATTACCTGCTTTTGTTATTTTATATGTTGAGTATCATATATTTTGATCTTTCAATACCAACGTTGACGGTCACGAGAAAGACATCGGAACATTGTTGTTATTTGCTAACTCTACATTGTGTTAAGGCTATCCAGGAGATTGAATTTACAGACCAAAGGATAATCTAGCATTACGGTAGTTTCCACTCTGTGAACAATCAATTTTTCCACAACAAAATAATTTCATGCCTGTATACACATGTTCATCTGCTGAGGTAGTTACTGACAATGAAAAATTGTAAAGAGTTGAAATGAAATCGTATCATACACCAAGAAAATCCACATCCATCAGTCTAAAAAGTTCATATTGACTTGTGTCAATGTATGGGGCCTCTATACAATTCGTTCTGTGTAGGTAATTGGCGTTGTGTATAGCTCCCGAGGGGCCTCAACCTACACTTTTGGGTACAGACGTCCCGCTGGGATTTTCAAAATAACCCCCATTCATATATTCAATATTTTAAAAAACCATACCCATTCATTTATTTGATGTGACGTGTTTAAGTATAGTTTGTGCCCATGCAAGTAAGTGCACACATCTGGGTTGTAGTTATATCGTGGGAAAATGTCATAATGTTTATTGATTACAAATTTTAATAGAGGGTTTATTCCAGCGGATAAAGATGTAATGACAGGTCAAATTGTCTACCCATTGATATAACAATTTGATGAAAATTGCACCCCATTGATATATTTAACTTGTCAAAAAGGTGACCCATACCAGCGGGACGTCTGTGTATACCAGAGATATAGAAAGAGCCCCCCCCCCCCCCCCCCCACCGGGATATAGCTATATAAACATAAAATAACCGTATGACGTTTGCAATACAAAATACGACATTCGAATTCTCTGTTTCGTACCCACCTGAAATATTTCTAAAAACAATGATCGTAAATCCTATAAAATAACAGGACAAACAAACAGGCCTCTGGACATAACAGAACTAGGTGGAATGATGTGCAAGGAGGAGTAAACATCCCTTGTCGACCGGCCACACCCGCTGTGAGCCCTTTATCTTGATCAGATAAACGGAGTAATCCGTAGTCAATTGCTATAAACACACCAGACAGCATTTGACCCAGATAGCAATCATAAGATCTGAGAAATGCTGACTTGAAACGAGGCTGTTGAAACCCTTTAATCAAACATTAAGTATTTGTCATTAGCCTACAAACTGACCAGCTAAACACACAATAAATTTTACAGAACTTTATATATTACATATGCGAGGGATAATATATTTCAACAACTTTTGAATATCATACCCATAAAAAAAAAAAACAACAAAAAACAAACAAACAAAAAACAAAAACAAGAAACAAGACACCCCCCCCCCCAAAAAAAACCCCCAACAACAACCCCCAAAGAAAAAAACCACACACAAAAAACAATAACAACAAAAAAAATTAAATAAAAAAACAAAACAAAACCAAACAAACAAACCAAGAAAAACAAAACAAAAACAAAAAAAACACCCCCCCCCCCAAACTTAGAAGTCCTTTAAGTTGTTTTCGCAAGCATTCTATATTGTATTTATTACAACCGAACTAAACTAAAACAATCCATGCGTCCATTTTTGGTTCATATCAAGTGTCCTGAAACACTGAGCATATTCTCGACAAGAAATCAACTTAGATGAAGACCAGAGACAACGTGGGACTGACATTGGAAAATTTACCCCCCAAGCTTCGGCAGACTAATCACGACTAATTGTTCCAAATACTAGGGTACAGATAACCTTAAATTGGCAGACAAATGACTTCTCTGCTCTGCCTTGTACTTGTTCACGTGATCAGTTTCCAGCCTCCCACTGCAAACTGCCAATATTTGCACACCATGTTCGACCTGGTTTCCTCACCTTCTTTCTGAAATTTAATCTTCCAGCTAGACAAGTTCACTCAAAAACAAAAAGTATTTCTATTCTTTCTCTCTAAGAGTTAATGCAAGTCACATGAAGAAAACGTGATGGTTAGTTTAGTGCAGATCATACAGAGGAATCGTAGTGTTTTGTTTCCATTGAGAGAGTTACTTAACCCAGTACAATAATATCTACGTGTGTCATCTGATGTCCCCCAGCTTGAATTAGACAATAGGCTCTTGTGCTATATGTACATCGCTCACCTGAGTACCCGGGCCTTTGTATGCTCAGCAATTCTGATTTCCAAACGAATTTTTACCAATTTTATTTTCATGAAAACTTTCTCTTTATTTTGTGTCCCCTACCTATTCACAAAATTCAACTTCATAACTGAAAAGGAGTTCATCACCTTCTTACAAAACATATACGCCTCATCACCAATCTGACTTGCATGACCTTGCTGCTCTGGTAATGACAAAGGTCACAAAGTCATACATTATGGTATGAAAAGGCAAAAATAACAAACTTGTGATCAATCTCGTAAGTCTCAAACAGAATATAGAACAGAATTTGGACAAACACAGACCCCTGGGCACACCAGCGGTAGGATCAGGTGCATAGAAGGACTAAGCATCTCCTGTTGATCGGTCACACCCACCGTTAGCCCATTGTCATGATCAGGTAAACGGAGTAAGATCCGTAATCAAAGATTACTCAACAATGATTCGAACAAAGTTTGTTTGAAATTGGCCCAGTGGTTCTGAAGAAGATGCCAACGACGTACAACAGACTTTTTTTTTTTTTTATCAGAAAAGCTCACTTGGATCTTCCGCTCAGGTGATCTAAACAAGAACAATAATGAGAAGAGCATGATTCATAGAGTGGGATTTAATTTTTTTTAGTATTCTCAATAGATCGGGGTCATTTTCCTGTGAACAAGTCGTTTCCTAATGACGATTGTATATCATTCCTGACGATCGTAGGTGTATAATTTGCAACTGCTGAAAGTTTACGAGATTAAAGTCTCTAGTTAAATTCCTACGGGTACACAGTGGGTGTTATCAAGCCAGTAATTTTATTGAGGAATATTGCATGCTATCACGGGGGCATAAGAACAATATACATGTACTAAAACAACATCTAATTATGCTATATCTTTCCTACAGTTGAAGCAGCTGTAACTCACAAATTCAACTGTAAAAAAGACGTAATTTTTTAAAAAAGCAGACTTTAAATGTACCGCCATCTTATAATCAGAATAAACCACGTTTACTCAGTACGATTCACTTTTATTGTTACTTTGAATCTTGAAGAACTGAAACAATATAGAAAACCCGTTTTAGAATACAGTTCAGCGAGATTTACACCTAACATACAGTAATTTCCAAATAACGTAAAGTGTCGCAGCATATGCTCTCGTGTATTTCCCAATGAACAAATAGATAAGTAAGTAAATAAATAAATAAAAACTAAGAATTAAAAGAGGGATAAACGAAATAAGATAATAAAATTATTTTTTCAAATGCACTCCTGTCATATAAAACCCAAAGAAAATGATTTCCACGTAGAAAGCCCAAAGTTTTATACAATTTGTATCACTATTGATATAATTCCAATGCTAAATCACAGAATGACTAATATCTTGGCTGTCAGAACATCAGACATTGTCTCTTTCATCAATCAACTAATTCCAAATTTACTGACCAGAAAATTGATTTTGCCGATTGTAATCTATGATTTTTCAATACAGCAACTGGGAAATTATGCCTGGGATTTTAATATAACCGCCTCTAACCCAGTAGGAAAATGGTTAAAATTCTGCTAAATCTTATTTTTGATGATAATGCATTACTTAATTAACGAGATGGCACAGTGGGTACACAATCATATATCCTATCTCACAGTTTTAGATATTCTGTTATACTTTAAATTGACTGGCAAGATCAATGAGGAAAGATATTTGGACATGATTTAATTTTATGATCACAGACAGGGTGTTGTCACCAAGGTAGCAATTGTTCATCCTTGGGTTTGCATGTAGAATGGACAATGCCGTTTATCTAAGATTTTAATCACTCATGAATGATAGTCAATGTGCACACATTTTCATACAAATCGTTGCGAATTTCATTAAAGCCGAATGTATTATTAGTTTTTAACAGGCAAGACGCAGTCGAGCCAGACGCATCTTTTTTTTTTTCATGAACCCAATATGTGTCCTATTAATCCTGTAAAACATGGTATAACAAACATCTTTCTCAATCATCTGCAGATTACAAGTATACTGCATTATTTTTAAAATAATATAAACTGTTTTAAACGTATTCATACCTCCCCCCAATATATAAATTAAACTTTATGACAAACAGAACGATTTCAGCTTCTCCAACGTCAACTTCCCATACTTATGTATAGCAATAATCCATCATCACGTGCATATGGTATGTATGACTCTCAACTTATTCGTTACAGGATAAAAACATGCCCTTCAACCTTGCATATGGATATACTAGTATATAGATAATTTCTTATCAATTATAATTATGTCCATTTGATATATTCCGACGAACTCAAACTAAAGGACACCACCGAATCCAACATACATGTATCTGCTTCACATTTGGATATTTTACTTAATATTGACTCGAATGACAGAATGACAACTACATTATATAATAAGCGTGATGACTTTAACTTTGCAATCGTCAAATTTCCTTTTCTATGTAGTATTTTACCACTATCACCTGCTTATGGTGTGTATGTCTCCCAGTTGAATCGATACGCAATCTTCAGCTTACTATGCGTATGAGGACTTTTTAAAGCGGGACCAACTACTAGCAAAAAGTTGATGTTGCAGAGTTATGAGGAATCATGTTTAAAGTCATCATTTCGCAAATTCTACGGACGCTATAATGACCTTGTTTGGGATTACAAATTATCACTAAGTCATGTTGACTGATTTGTTTCATACCCTTTGTTAGACTGTCATTTTCATACTAGATTTGACGATAAGTAATCCCGTGTACTTTGTTTCGACTAAGGGCCCACAGCGGGTGTTACCGTTCAGCAGAGGATGCTTACTCCTCCAAGGCACATGATCCTGCCTTCGCTTTTGTCGGAGGTCCTTGTTGCCCTACACTTGACTTTCTATATATATGTTTTTGGAGATTATGATTACGTTTAACACATTGTTAATTGAACACTCCGTTGGTAACCCCCACCTGACCGTATAGGTAACTTGACCATATCAGATGCCCAGTCTGCTCTTGGTCTATTAGCCTTCTTGCTGAATAAAGGACACATATGAAATTTACAACATTTATTAGAGTATACAGCGATTATGAACACGATACAATTAGAACTGAAATGGATATGTACAAACTGGGTGAATTGGCAGTTATGGCTGCATGTTACATATACATGTACAAGAATAAACTATTGCAGGTCTAGAAGGATATCCGGAGTACCGACCATAGGTATTACTTAAGGCAAACCGGTGCGGTTGGTCTCGTGTGAGCACGAGAGCCGACATCCCAGACTGAAACATCAAGGGACCGAAAAGGGAACCCGCCCGATCTGTTTACCCTGTTCCACCGAAATCGCCCCCCCCCCCCGGTGAGTCGTAACCAGTACCTCCCCGGTACTCCGGAACTGGGGTCACCCCTCCCTGTTTTAAGGAGGTGGCGAGGACACCAAAACTGCAGTCCTGTGTGCCCCAATTAATTTGAATCAAAACTTTTACACATTAGCCACTATACACAACTTGCTTCATATAAGCCAGTACTTGCTCATATGAGCCACACTAGTCCCTCTGTCTTTGTATGACAGATGAGCAGGGGACAACAGGCCAGGTCGGACGGACACTTTTCTGTATTATATCCCCCAAGACCTGTCACAGACATTGATATGATGTACCTCCAACAACCTAGTGAACACCCAGCACCCCTGTATTATCTAAATAGATCTAAACCCAGTAAAGCTGTTTAAGGGTAACGATTACCCAATTGGTTAATGAACTTGTTTGAAAGCTGCCTTGATGTTGGTTCAAGAAAAGTTGATTGCCAGTCTCCGAAAGGTGGTACCATCGTAACTGAATTAGATTGTTGTTCCGTATTGAGATATTGTAAATACTTTATGACTAACCCCCCCCGCCCCCCGATTCTAACACACAATTCTGGATTCTTTTGTTAATCTTGACACTTTTTTTGTTAATCCCCCCGCCCCCCCCAATTTGCCAGAATAAACCGAGGCAAAATGGACGACCATTCTAAAGTGGTTTGTGGGATTAAAGCGTTGTATCGGAGGATAGAGCACTTGATCTCCGCCGCTAATTGTTTACCAGTGAGGCCTGGGGTCACCAGGTCAGTGGAACCCAAGGGCGGATCCAGAGGGGGGTTCCAGGGGGTCCGGACCCCCCCCCCCCCTTTTCGCAAACCAAAAAAAAAAAAAGAAAAAGGAAAAGGGTAAAAAAGAGAGAAAAGAGAGAGAAGGGGACGACAACAATTGTATCAGAGTGAACTTGTAATTTGAAAAAAAATCTGCCTTTAAAAAACGGAACGTATACTAGCATATTCAATATAGGTACCGATAAACAAAAATATGGCTCGAGCCTTGTTTACATAGCGAGGAATTGTAAGTGCTGTATCTCACTTGAAAACTCAACAAATGACGTTCAAATTTTTTGCTGGACCATTAGAAATACCCTAGGTAAGCATTTGTAAATATAAAAAAAAAAATGAAATCTCAACATTTCCAGCTTGAAATTATCAATGTCCCTTTTCAATACGGCTGATTCAACACTAAATATTTCCTTATTTAAAAAAATATCGAAATTTATGCATTTTATAAGATCAAAATCAAGCACACATTTACGGATTTACTTCACATCGTATTATTAAAAAAATACCCCACAGACTAAGTGAAAATTCTTTTATTACATGTATTTACGGACTTCACCTATATGAAACAAATATTAAAGGTGCAAGCAGTAACTCTGGAGCAAGCGTTTCAAAGTTCTTTGGAAAAAAATATTCATTACTTCAATGAACAGAAAAAAAAGTTTATAAAGTTTTGTTGTGTTCATCCTATCCCTTCGACGACCGTTGGGGCACATGTTGATCTTGGTATCCATTTTTCTTGTTCTGTCTCGTTGGTGTGTCTTTCCGTCCACTCTGTGATGTTTTCCTCCCATCTCTTTCTCTGTCTGCCTCTCCTTCTCCCTCCTTGTACGGTCCTTGTAGGATTGTTTGGCAAGTCCTGTGGTCTTGTGACATGCCAATACCACTTCAGTTTCCGTCTCTTCCAGTGGTCAAAGATCTTTGTGAGCCCCACTGCGTTTGTGATACTGTTCCGTACCTCAGCATTTGTGATGTGTGTCTTTGTAGGAGATGCCTAGGAGCCTGCGGTGCATCTCATTTCAGTTCCTGTTTCTTCTCTCCAAATCTGCTGTCAGTGTCCTGACTCACAGAGCGTACAGTAAATGGAGATGACCAGTGATCGCATCAGTCTGATCTTTGATCTGAGCGTGATATTTCTGTCTTACCAAAGGCTCAGTTTTGTACGGCGGCTGTTGTTTGCGCGATCCTGGAGAGGAATTTCAGGCTTTGATCCTTCATCTGATAGCGACTGACCCAAGGGTACTTGAAGCTCCTTGACAGTTTCATTTCTCGCCACTGACTTTGATGTCTGGTGTTGTGCCGTCGGTGTGTTGGTCTAGCTTTGGTTTTCTCGGCACTGATCTCCTGCACCGTACGCTGCGATGGGCTGTGTCCAATCGTTCTACAGTTTGGCGCTCTTGTTCTTCCCCTGCTAGTCCGTCAATAGTGTCGGCAAACAGCAGTTGGTAATTGGTTCTGCCTCCAATGCTGACTGTTCACATTGTGGCTCTTCATAGTGCGTCTCATTAGATTCTTCCAAAAGATGTTGAAGAGAGTAGGAGAAAGACAACAGCCTTGTCTGACCGGACCGTTGTCCCGAACCAAGTCCCCTATTGCTATTCCGTTGAGAGTAAACTGCGCCTGGAGGCCTTGTCATATAGTTGTTGTATGGTGTGAATCAGATTGGCGTTGATGTTATACAGCCTCATGGGTTGCCCATAGCTGCATGCCGACTCTGCCAGAGGCCTTCCTTAAGTCCACAAAGCAATGGTCAGACGAGCGTTCTGTTGTGTTGGAGGTACCTCTCGCACAGTATCATGGGTTGAAGATCTAGTTCTGTTGTACTGCGCCCTGCTCTGAAACTGCTTGTTCTTCCGCAATGATCTTCTCTGCCTGTGGTTTCAGTCTGTTCCCGCAGGATCTTTCAACATGACTATTGGGGTGACTTATAGGCTAATGGCGCGTAATTCTGGCACAGGCTGTAGGTTGCTCTTCTTGGAGGAGCGTGATCACCAGTGATTGTGTACATTGGTGGTTGGCCACTTCCTGTCTGCCAGATCTTGTTGCTCTTTGGAGCGAAACTGTGGATGCAAAACTGCCTTGATCTGACATTTTCTAGTGAGGGGGGGCTCGGGGGCGCGGCCGGGGTCAAAAAATTCTGCTGCAGATGACTTGGATTTAGTCTCTCTCCTCGATTCTATCTATGGGATCTGACAGTCTGACGACACGTGTGGATCCAGTATTTACACTTGTTCCGAGATTACCATGTTAAAATTAAAACATTTACACTGATCTGCGATCTTGAGTTGGCCATGCGTGATGTAGTTAAGCAGTACTCGTTCGTGAATTCGTGATAGTCTCGTCTACGTCAGAGATTTGCAGAACCCGATATCAATACCAGCACTGGGAAGATGCGAATTGAGTGAGAAACAAGTTGTCGAGTTGATCTGAGTTTCTACGAATATTTTTGGAACTTTTAACCGCCAGATGTCTCGCGAAGAAGAGAATACGGAAGAAAGAAAGAAATTCTTTTGGAGTTTGAAAATCAAGCCCGAGGTATTAGTCTATAAAGAATTTTTTAGCGTCAATGTTGAACACAACACAGAACTCGGGGAGCGTCCTGGTAGATGTGAACTGCTCTCGTGACTCTGTTCGTCTGTTGTGGCCGGTCGGCTTCTGGGATTCCGTCGATAGCCGCTTACCGATAGCCCGGCGACAGCTGCTGTTGTAAACCACTTCCGCAATAAGCGCACTAATACACTTATCTAGTGACCTTAATCACCTGAAGTGTGACAAATCAACCATGACGATCATGTCTGATGTAGATAAAAAAAAAAATTAATTAAAAAAAAAACTAAAAATCTAGCACGTAAAGTATGGGTGTTTTTTGTTTTGTTTTTAAATTATTACATGTCATAGTATGTTATGATATGAGTGAACTAGGCACATATTCTTTTAATATTACTAATAATTGTTTCTAATGCGTTCATTAGAGATTGTTTAAGGAAAAGTGGGCCACACTGATCCCATTGACACAGGAAGTCTTTCATATTTTCTGACATTTAGGATTCTGACATGATCATACTTCTCTAGATTTTAGAGGCTCATTACCATGGTCTTTTAGACTTTATCTCATCATAAATGAACACTAATCTTTTAAGATTTCTTGAGAAGAGTAGAGAGTCATTATATATGCATAGTATTAACGGTGAGCAATTGTGGTCAATTACGTATCATTTGCTTGGCTTGAAATTTCCTGAACACGTGTGGCTAGATATCTTAGATGTGTAACTCCATGC